>JABXWE010016996.1:0-15925 GCA_014611495.1 Limonius californicus | reverse complement strand
ATTTATGTATTACTTTATTCCATCTTTCATCCATTCTTCTTTCGTTATGCCCTGCCCATTGCCATTTAAGTCTTGCCATTCTTGCCTTTAGATCACTTACTTTTGTTTTTTGTCTAATACTCGCGTTTGTGTTACGGTCTTTTAATGATATGCCGAGCATCGACCTTTCCATTGATCTTTGTGTTTTTGCCATTTTCTCTACGTTTCTCTTCGTAAAAGTCCATGTTTCTACACCATATGTCAAAACTGGCAGAATGCACATGTCGAACGCTTTACTCCTCAGATGTTGGGGAATGCTCCGATTGTTTAGTATAAAACTCAGCCTGCCAAACGCCGCCCATCCCATTCTTATCCTTCTATTTACTTCCGCAGTGTGGTTTTCTTTATTTGCTCGTATTTCCTGTCCAAGGTATATATAATTATCTACTTGCTCCACGACATCCACCCCCAGTGTTATTTGTCGTTCGTCTTCTCTGTTTGTCATTACTTTGGTTTTCTTTCGGTTTATTTTTAATCCGATTTTTTGTGACTGTTCTTCTAATTCTTCTAACATTATCTGTAAGTCTTCAAAGTTTTCCGCTATCACTATTACATCGTCTGCGTATCTTAAATTATTCAAGCGTTCTCCATTGATGTTGACGCCTCTATCATTCCAGCTTATTGCTTTGAAGACATCCTCTAATGCAAGGGTAAATAATTTCGGGGATATCGTGTCTCCCTGATGTACGCCTTTGTTTATTGGAATTGGGTTAGTGTCTTTGTGTAGTCGAAAGATAGTCGTTGCCTTTTTGTAGATATTGTGTATTAGCTGTATGTATCGATGGTCAATTCTACAGTTTTGTAATGCTTTCTCGACAGCCCACAGTTCTATACTGTCGAATGCTTTCTCGTAGTCTACGAATCCTAGATACAGTGGTAAGTTATACTCATTCGCTTTTTCGATCAGTATTCTGATTGTTTGGAGGTGGTCAAGTGTACTATATCCGGCCCTAAATCCTGCTTGTTCTCTTGGTTGGTACTGATCTAATTTACTTGTTAATCTTTTTGTAATATTTTTAGTCAGCAACTTATATACTTGCGAAAGTAATGTGATTGGTCTGTAGTTTTCCAGTTTTGTCTTGTCCCCTTTCTTAAATAATAATACACATATTGCTTCGTTCCATTCTTCTGGAATTTGTCCTTCCTTGAGGCACTTGTAAAAGATGTAAAGATGTAAAAGATGTCCTTAGTAGAAGATAAATCACCTGCAGGTGACGATTCCCTTTTCACGTGTATGGCCGTTTGAATTATATAAGCGAGACCGTGCTAATAATCTCTTACTGTAGGCTGGTATAATTGGCTATTACAATAACGATTACTCGACGTAATAGCGTACAACAAATCGAATTCAATAATTCAGGTACAAAGGAGACCTAGTCGTCAATTTAATGTGAAAATGAGAGAAAATCCCTTTATTTCTTTCATTGAATTGCATAGCATTGCACTGCACGCATCCAAAGAGCATTTATTTGCAACGTTAAAAAAACCTGAAAAGGAAGGATATTGCTGACAAATTTCGTGTACCAGCCACATGTGTTTTTGAATAAAATGGCAGCTACGACAACAGAAAGCTTCTTCTGAAGAACTAATTTTTTCGATCATTAGCTCTCATGAAAATATTCTTATATAAATAAAGAAACAAGAACATTGGCAAATTCAGTAGAACGTAAATTACAAGTTACATCTAATATATAAGAAAATGATGCTTCTACAAGCAGCAATTATTTATTTTGCATATTTATTTTTAAATTGTGTTTTTAATAAGCTTCATAACGAGTATTTTAGTGAATCTGATATTATCTTCTTGTCCTACTGCTTCAACTTAACGAGGTTCAAAAACGAAGTATACCAAATTTTAAAAATTACTTCTTACTATAATAAACACCACTGCAGAATATATAATTCAAAAATTACTATACTGTAAATATGAACTTATAGAAGAAAATTCTTGTAGGAGTATATCGACATAAATATCTTACAACGTTGTGGTGTAGATAAATGTTTTCCATCCATAATGTCAAATATGTCACTTAATCAATATTTTGAAATGATAACAACAGAGTTGTTTACTATCTATAGAGAATCGTAGTTTCTATAAAACTGACTCTTAAGTTTCACAAACGTCAAAAACGATACAAACATTTACATTAAAGTAGGCCATCCCAATAAAGCCACGAATGTAAAAACTGATGTTTTGTGTTGTCAGATGTTATCATAGCAAGAGCAAATTATACAGGGCTATTTACAGGAGGCTACAAGCCTTCTATTCCAAAAATAGGCAACCTAAAATACACATCACAAGATACAGCAACATTTAAATTTTTATTACCGGTATTATGAATCAGAGATTTGATATGTTCGATTCCTTACTGAAGACCTTTTTAAATTCTCTTAAATTAATAAATTGTTATACTTATTACTTTCTGATCTTTGAAATATTTAATCTTAGATATTTATTATTAAGATTTATTGTTTTCGTCCACATTTACTTTATTTAAGTTTCAGTAGAATACACTACCAAAAAGGCATTTCAGATTTTTAATATAGTCAATACAAATTTAGCTATCGCCGTACCGTGTGATATGCATTTTAGGTTGCCTACGCTTACAATGGTAGGCTCATACTCTCTCGTAAATCGCCTGCTATATTAAATTAAATCCGGCTTAACCGCCGACTGACCTACTGCTTGATGTGACTTACATAATTCGAAGAACAATATCAGATATCAGTAAAGATTGAACTCTCCTGGAATAATTGTCTAAGTCTATAATTATGAAATTGTTGGTTGTTCTTATTGACCGATCAAGCAAATCATAAAATATTTATGTGTAAACTCCTTTTCTAAATATCAAAGAGTTGATATTCGTATATTTATTTTATTTCTTATTCAGGAAAATCATTTGGCGGTCTCTATTCCAGTAATTTAGTTTTAAATAGCACTCATATCAGCTCTTGAAACTTACTTTGCGTTCCGTGAAAACTGAAAATTTGTATAATGGTTTTTTAAACCCATTAGGCAAAATTGTTATTCTTCGCATCCTATTAAGGAAAATTATGTTAAAGCTACCGTTATGGGCATTTTATTTAATAACGCACATTTTTCATTGTTTAATATATGGGCAGTTGGTAGTTCCAACTAAAAAATTAAAATTGTAGGATACACTATTTTACTTTAAATTGATGACCATAATTTTCTTATGTGATTTCAAGAATTGAGTAGTATTTATTTAGTAGTAGTAGTAGTATTATTTTTATATAGTACTTTATTTTAAATAGTGCCCTAACTACATTGGTCTTTGACACTTTATAATTGTAGGTGTTTATTTCATATCAAATTCCATAGCCCTGTGTGTTTGATAAAGTTTAATGGTCTGCTTATGGCTTCTGCACTATTTTCTGATACGTTTCCTATCTGATCACTCTGTAGTATTTTTTTTTCTTTGTATGTTATACTTTTTACATTCGCACAAAATATATTTATTACTTAAAAATGCATAAACTAGTATTAGAAGGGGTTCTTATCGCTTTTTGAGAGCGGCCTTACATGCAAAAGTAAGTATCTGCAACTCAATATTGTAATGTTTTGGCAAAAATCAAATTGTAAAGCGCTGATGGAGGTTCTTTGGAAATTCCTAGAAGAATTTATGTATCTGTATATTACTTATTGGTATAATATATATAAACGTCTGGCTAGCCAGGCGAACTTAAAGTAATATCTTTGTGATTTATAGCATACGTTATCCTATACGGTTGTGTTAATATTTTAAAAGATTTAGTGTGTTTTTCTAAACATAATAAGAAAATACCGTATAATCCCGGTAGTTCGCACAAGTGTAATAATCACTCCAATCAACCGGCAACATCAAACGTCGATTTTAATACTAATTCCAAATTGACTGAAACAAGTGGTCAATTACCAATTGCAAATTGACCTACTTTTTCGGAAAAAGTATTCTGATACGCATGATTTAAAATCATTATTAATTGGTCATAGAGGATATTATAACAAAGTTCTAAGAATTTGGAAAAAAATAATAAAAATAAATTACTCATCTGCCATCTCAGGAAATTCGCAAAAAAATATTCAACAGCATATGCCCAAATATAAACACCTAAGAGGAACTATAAGTGTCGACTGACTAATAGGACATGATAATTAATGCATTTTTTCCAACTTTAAATGATCTATTATACGTTTTACAGATACAATGTTCGTTTATCGAATCGATGCGAAAAATCTTCGTTACGGAGTTACACCCCTTTGAAGTACCTACTGTTGAAGGTCAAATTTGGCACTACAGTAACCAGTCAGCGCGAGTGGGCATTATGTATGGTGTATAGGTATTCTAAACAATTAAACTGTACAACAATCTGTTTTTATTCGTAACCTAAGCGTAGGATAGAACATGCCGCAGTCGTGGTAGAGTTAAAGTTGATAAACAGAAAAATTAACTATAAATAAAATTGTTGTAAACCTAAAAAGAGCACGGGAAGGAATGGATGCGAAATTACGATCCCCGATTACGTTTGAAGGCAATATTGTGGCGAATTACCGAACTCAAGCAGGCTTCTGATATCTACATAACAGCCAGCGAGAAAACAGGAAAACCAGATGAGGTATAAATTGCAATTTTGCTAAATACAATGGGTGATGAAGCCGTGAAAATTTTTATCAACTTCACACTTATTAAAAAGAATAGAAACGATTATAAAAGTTTTGCCGAAGAATTTGAGAAATACTGAGCCTCAAGAACAATGTAGCGAATGAAAGATTCCTATTCTATGACAGAAAACGGGAAAACGGAGAACCTTTCGACGTGTTTCTTCAAGACCTACAGAAATTAATTAGCTGTGAATTGTCATGTAACTGGTACGGGACAAATGGATGTTAGGAGTATATGATAAAATGCCTCGCGAAAAATTACCGATCCGGGAAAATTTAACATTACGTAGATGCCTAGAAATTACAAAGTTGCAACTGAAAAATCGCCAAGAAGCGGTCAAGATAGAGGAAACAGGGCATAATGGAAGTAAAAAAAAAAGCACTGACAAAGTTTTCTACTGTAGAAGATGTAAAACGAAACATTAATCTAAGAAATATCAACCATATGGCAAAAATGCGTGAAATGTGGAATACAACCATTTAGCAATTTATCCGTGGCATACAGATACAATATCAAGGAGAAAGTAGCAGCAATCCCGATAAAGAGAGGAGTACACCAGGGTGATACGATCTTCCCTAAATTATTTATAGCAGCTCTTGAAAGCCTCTTCAGGGAATTTAATTGGTCAAATAAAGGCATAAAGATCAGCGACGAATATCTAAATCATCTGGAATTCGCCGACGATACTCTTCTAATAAGTGAAGATGTTACAGAACTGCATGAGATGATTGCAGAATCGGATAACCATTCTAAACTAGTAGGCTTAGCCACTAATATTAATAAAACAAAGATCATGACAAATACAAAAGAACGCATAAATATAATAGTCAATTACCAACACATGACACACATAGAAATAATCGAATACTACATGTACGTGGGGCAGGAGATCAGCACCAACCAAACAGGCATGAAAGAAGAAATCCCACGGCAAATTAAAATGTTTTAGTAAACTAAACGGTAGTCCTACATCAGAAATACCTAACACACTAAAAAAAATGTACGACCAATGTATTCGCCCCTATGGGACGGAGTCATGGAGTCTTACAAAACAAATATGCTCAAAGAATATTCAGAACATAAGGCGCACATGGACGAAGAATGTTAGGCATTAGGTTAAGTGAACGAAAAAGTAATAAATGGATCCGAGAATAAACAAAAATTGCAGACGTAATGGAAATGGTGGCCGAACTGGAGTGGAAATGGGCCGGATACGTGGGTCGCAGATCTGATGACAGATGGACAAAGCTAATCTTGGAGTGGAGACCAAGACTTGGGAGCAGGAGTGCAGGAAGGCCAATCACAAGATGGAAAGACGACATAAGAGGGAGGGCAGGAACACAGTGGATGAGAAGAGCAAACAATAGATGGCAATGGCGTGAAATAGAAAAAGCCTACATCCCGTAGTGCATTGATATACAGGCAGATATAATTCTAACAGTATTTCCTTTGTCGTCCTTGATAATCACTTTCAGCTTGTTCTGCCTATTGTTACTTATAGCTGTTTTTTGACAACTATTTCTTCACCCATCAGATGCATATTGAATTAATTTAACTTCTAGATAACATATGAGATTATCATATACCTATAATAATTAGCCGAAAAATTACCACCAACAATGCTGTTCGGTGATTTCGGGGAATTCTAGTTTAATTAATGGCATTTATCTTTAAACTTTCCAACAAGCGTACAATAGAACCAAAGAAGCTAAACATATAGTTAAGTTCCTATTAAAATAATATTTCTGAATTAGGGTAATGTAGAAAAGTTGCGTTGAAAAGGTTTTCGTCAATATCATCAGTCATTACGTCCCACTGATAGGCACCGGTCGTTTTCCCTGCCACGGGCTTCTCTCTTCGCAACGTTAACGGAGTCTTAAAGTTACCTGGCAACCAAAACCAAAATGTAACTTTTTAAATCAACAAACCATTGCATTCGTTTTCTAGCCCGCCCCGGCCTTCTACCGGATCGCTGGAAAACAAAGTGCAGCTAATATAAAAAGCAAAACGTATAATATACGATAAAGAAAATTGGTAACAGACTTTTAGTATTGTTTTGTTTCCAAGAAAATCACACAAATCTTGAGATTGGCGTTGTATGCATTACGTTCTTAAGGGATAGTAGTTTGCAATACGGTGAAAAATTGAATTCGCATATATCGTCAAAGTAGATTGATTGTACCGTATTTTAGCACTACTTTTGGCAATTTGTTACCACCAGTGCTTATGATTGTTTTAATAATAATTTTTCAATTTTGAATATGTCGTCTACTATTTAATAGAAACCGCTAGTGAAAAGGTCCTTCATTAATGTAGCTACGGTGCCAATAGAAAACGCTAAATTTAGTGTATTTTGAGTCACTTTAGTAGCCCCTTAAGGTAGAAACACGGGAGAGTTCCACCTAGAAACCAAAAAACATAAATATCAGAGAATGTTTTTGGCATTGTGCTCCCACGGTTAGCAAGATCAGGTGGGGCAATATATACATGTGATGGGTTACAGTACAAAATATAGGCAGCCTTGGTTATGCCGGAGGATCGAACCCAAGCTGTGCTATCTTCCACGCCATTTAGAGTATGAAAGGGCCAATCGCTGCTATAAAACCAAGAATACTGTTTGATGCTAGTTCAAAAACGTCAATGGGAATAAATCTGAACGATGCTTTGATGACGGATTCAATATTCCAGCGGGATTTGTTTTGAATTTGTTATAATCCATCATATTAGCAACATGTATCTCAAATAATAATACACGAAAAAGGTAGGAAATTTTTTGAAAAGGAAATAAATGTCTTTATGAATAGCGCAGTTCTTTGTTTGCGGCAATTAGGGCATGTAGCGAAATTTTGTGTGCACAATCTATTGAATAGCAGAAACAGTAAGATAACCTGACAGTATCTAAATTATAGTATTTTATTAAGCGGGAGTTTGTAACTACGAAAACGGAAAACTAGTCTCCAACAACCAGGCACCGGTAAACAATGAACAGGAAAACATAAATCTTTCGGTATCGGTAATAACGATAAGATAATCTTAGGTCTGTTTTGGAATCCTCAGAGAGACAACTTAGAACAGGGATGAGCAACACGCGGCCCGCGGGCCGCATGCGGCCCGGCTCACTTTTTCGTGCGGCCCGTCAAAGCTTTACTTTTTAACTTTTTAAATATATATTTCTATGTGTTAAATTGAAAAAAAGGGCATTAAATTACAAAAAATATATGAATATATTTTAAAGAAGTTCCGATTTCATAAAAATTGCACTTCTGAAGAAGCCATTCACACAAATCGTGCCTACGTACATAATTCGCTGGTTGCAAACCTTGAACGCGTTGAACGTGGTAAGGGTATAGTCCCTGATCCCGCAAAATCCACCTAACAGTAGAATGGGAAACGCCAGTTTGTAACGCAAGTCTTCTAGTGCTAACATTAGGACTTTCCTCCACTAATTCCAAGACATGCTGTTCTACATTAACAACCCTTTCTGCTCTTCCCGTAAATGTTGGACTGTTATAGTAAATGTACGGCTGGATATCGCTCTTAAGTACATTTGCCTTGCCCGTAGAGCGTTGCCTTGAGCTTCCCCGTAAATAAAAACAACATCAGTAAGTGCAATGTTCGTAAAATTTTCCATTTTGGTAGAAACACTGCTTTCCAGCTTCAACAACAGACTGAATAGACATTACTGACGTACCTAATAGTATTGGTTTGTGTTAGGTGATAAGAAAGTTTTTTGAACTTCTACCTTACTCTCCTTTGCATAACATGTCTTTGAACTCAAATTTTTGTTATTATTCTGCGGTATTCAAACAATTTTGGGTCATATTTTCCATTATTATTTTCTCATATCTTAAGGGTACCATGGCGAAAGAAATGTTTTTTCTAGTTTGTATATATTGTAATCTACCATCGGATTTAAAATTTGTACCTATTTCTGATACACCCTGTATAGACCAATTGGTTGCAAAGAAGCAATGCCAAACTTCTCATTAAATTTTGTTTAAGATTTCTTCCCATAATAATTACTTTTTGATTTCTTTTATACTATTTCTATTATATGTTTTATTTGTGTTTTTTTATAGAGTTGTTATTTTGTTCATTTTGTTAATAACGCGATAATGGGAGTTCATCATCTAGTGTTCATATTTTAATACGTTTCTTATATGCGGCCCGCACAACATTTTTAAATTTGTGGTTGGCCCATTGTAAAAAAAGGTTGCTCATCCCTGACTTAGAATATAGTTTCAAAATGTCACTCGAAGCTGGAAGAGGGACAAAATGAGGTCCCTGAAGTTGGCGAAACAACATTGGACGCAAATTATAAAATAGATGTAAAATTGGTGTGCCTAATTTGCGCCCTAAAAATAAATGTCATATTTTAAATTATTTCCGAGATATTACGAAAAAATTATATGTTTCGGCAGCTTCACGCTAGTAAAACGATTTCTAAATATTCAATCTTTTCTTCTATTAACATATTGCGCCCAATTTGCACCTAATTGCGCCTTCAAATCAATTTCGAATTTTGATTCCTTCCCAAGTTATACTGCAAAATTCCAACCTGACGAAATAATTTCGCATTTTTGAATTTCCAAAACAACGAAGTTTATTAAAATTTATTTATTTATTAATAATAATTTCACAGGGCATCAACAACATTGGCTATTAGCCCTGGGGCCTGTGAATATAGATTTTGTTGTATAGACCCATGAGTTTTGGTAGCACATTACTTTTTATGTATTATGTAAGTTATTGTTTAATATAAGCGGAAGTTTGTCTGCTATAATTTTGGGTATTCTTCTTCCTCGCTCATATTTAGGACAGTCGATGATTATATGCTTGATGGTGAGCCGATATGGTTATCACATATTGACGGTTCTTCCCTTTGGAATAAATATGCGTGATTTAAACGAGTATGACCAATTCTCAGCCTGGTGAATGTTACTTGATAGCAAATTAAGCTTTTCAAAACAACAAAGTTTATCCAAATCAGAGTAGAAACAAAAACATTATTTATGTTTTACTGATTTAATGTAAAAAAACTAGGGGTCCGGGGTAGTGGCCGCAGCGCTTGATTTCGGAATTATTCTACCAAAGTCGCCCAGGTTGGCATCCTGCGCACTGCACTGCCCCAGGATGTTTGCCGCCTTTGGCACCTCCACGATTCTTTAAAAAAAAAGGCCAATCGTGTATCATAACTATATATGAAATTTAACTACAAAAAATTTATTACGCCTGCGTTTGTCCTGAAATGCTAACAACAATAGAGGGTAACAAAAGTATAAATAGGTCTTGTTACCTACGAGGGGCAATAGACTACGTTAGTAGTCAAGTAGCAGAAAAATCTAATGGATTATTGTTGTACTTGATGCAAATAGAAGAGCACATTATTCAACACTAAACATAATTATCTTGCGTTTCCAGTTTCGCCGGAAACAACCCCTATTATTTAAAATAGATTACCTCTGTACATTCATATTTTTAGAATCTGCCTATAATTTTGGATTTAAAAGTGCTATATAAATTGTTTTTTGGAAACTTGAACGTATAATAACGCATTGCTTCAAAAATCTCTAAAAAGTCTCACAAACCAGCTGCGGCAAGGAATAAAATAAATAGTGTATTCCTCCTTCATATAATCGATATTAAAAAAAAGGTTGCAATTTATATAATTATTTTTTAATATTCTTACTCTTTTGTGCAGAATATGCATTTCTAAAAATTGGTATTATAAGTAAATCTGCACTGTTTGTAGTCGTGAAACTATTAAACAATAATTATGTTTTGTTACTTATAGTTGTCAGAAGAAAATCGATCCATTATTTTTTTGGAAGCAAATTGTGCTCTGCAAGTAGCCCATACGTTTTCTTTATTTAACAGAATCGAAGTTGTATCTTCAATCGTTTTCGAAATTCGAATGGCCAGGTTTGGATTTGTATATATTGCCGTAAATAGGCGTACTTTCAAGTATGCAGAAATAAACAAAAAACAAATCATTTTAGAAAGTATGCAGAAAAATGATATACATTTCGTTTTATATGAAATGCACCACCCATTAAACATAAAGCTACGGGTTAGAAATTTTGCTAAAATAATGCTTCATTATTGCTTATGAAATGATCAGATTTTCATAAAAAATGGTTAACAATTTTAAGAAAACAATAACAACAAACGAAAACAAAGTTAATAATGTGTAACATCGCCATGAACAGCATTTACTCGTCGTGGCATACTTCCTATCAAGTGGTCTTTGTTCTCCTAGGGTATCTTGTTCCATATAACCTCAAGTCGGTGTCTCAGCTCGTCTAAGTTGTTAGGAGCTCTTGGCAATAATCTTAGTCGCCGGCCCATCATGTCCCAAAGATGTTCGATCAGCGGTAAGTTCGGTGATCGTTCAGACCAGGGCAACATTTACAATTGTGCTTGTTGGACGTACGTACTGGTAATGTTTGCAGTGTGTGGACGCGCGTTATCCTGTTGGAAAATACCGTTTGGCACCGTCTGCATGAATGGTACTATCACCGGTTCCAGGACATTATGGATATAGCGATGAGGATTTAAAGTGCCTGGGACGAACACAACAGGTGATCTTCTACCGAAACAAATCGCACCCCAAACCATAACTCCAGGTGTTAAAGCTGTATGGCGTCTTTCAACAAACTCTAGATTTTGTCTTTCTCCTCGATATTGACGTACCTTCCTACGGCCGTCATTTGCCCACAAACAACATCTTGATTCGTCACTGAAGACAATGTCGTTCCACTGCTGATTCCAATGCTGCCGCTCTTGACATCAAGCAAGCCTAACAGCCTTGTGATGTACAGTTAAAGGGAGTCGTTGGAAAGGACTATAGGATCACAATCCAAAAGAAGAAAGTTTTCTGTAAATTGTTGCCATTGACACGCCGAGGCGAAGAACTCGCATCCAGTGTACAGCAACAGACCTTGTTGTTTGAAAGCGATCTCATGTAGCCATTCTTTCTCTGACCAAGCAGACCATATTCGTGCAACTGTAGTGTGGTCCCGATTTACCCTTCTACCAATTTCACGAAAAGAAGGTTCAGCTTCTTTCATGCCGATAATACGACCTCTATCAAAATTGGAAATGTGGTTAAAATGTTTACGTTGTTTTACTGGAGGTCACAAAATGTAACAAAATTTCCAAACAACTAATTGCTGTTTACTAGATATTGTTTGGTTTCTCAGCAATAAGTTGATGAGAGACAGTAGACGAACACCACAACCACTTGATTTTTGTAAAGAAAATAATGATCATTTTCATACGCAATAATAAAACATTATTTTAGCAAATTTTTGAACACGTAGCTTTATTTTTAATGGGCGGTGCATTTCAAATAATACTGAGCATATTATGTATCAAAAAGATCACTACAAGGGAAGTATTCTAGAGTTTTTAAAGGGCACGTATCCTACGACATACATTGTTCGCTAAGACCTGTTGAGTGACCGGCATATTTACTTGGGTTAATAATTCACTTTTGATATTCTGCTGCCGGGCTACCATAAAGTCCTTGTTTATAGTGCAGCAGGATATTCGTTAGAGAATGTTGAAGCTATGTAATATAGCATGCCAGAAATGTTTAGAGATGTGCGGCAGGAGCTCCTAGACAGAATTGTTATTGACAGGAAATTCTAGGAACACATTTTGAACCTAGGTACAATCTACATAATAAATTCGCCTCTCTTCCAAGCGACTCAAGTTTTTCATTATACAAATACGACTAAAATACCAGCGTATATGTATGTATACGATCGGTACAAATATCGTTTCCACGAAAAAATTTGGTTAACCCTCGTACACTGGTAGTTCTGGAGAGCAGACTTATTAAGATTTCCAAATTTTTCAATAAATGCTGGCCGTGAAAAACAAAACATGCTTATTTACTTGAGTCATAGTATAACATTTAAATCATAAAATATTTAATAACATGATCTTTCGATCAGTCTTGCACACTTTGTGAAAAGTAGTTTATAAATTGTTTGAAACGTCTGAACAGTTTGGGAAGATGGTTGACATTTACATCTGCATAGGCTGCCTTAAGGCGGATTATTTGAAGTTTATGCTTCATATCTAAAAAGAATAACAGGTATTCAAATTAAATAAAGGTTTGCGTAGTACTACAGCTGGATAGATTTACAAATGCACATTGCACATACCATATGATTGCCTCCACATGGAATTAGAAATTCGTAATCTAAATGTAGTTTGTAACTAAGCCTTACATGATTCTTCTTCAAGTTGATGCACAAACAAAGCAGCATTTGTGACATTTATACATCATACAAAGGCCATGCGTATTTTTCAATCTGATCTTTCTCTAATTCTCCCGGCTGTTCCTATTCTGTGCTGTGTTCTGTGTGCTACTTATTGTTAAATTGATGTCTGGCAAAGTGTGAAGAGGTTAAGGGAATTGAAACTGAACGGTACTGAAAGTTCTATCTGTCAGCTGCAGAAACTTTTGTGAACTTTAACTGATAACTTTACCCTAACATTTCAGTTAGTCTGTGAAAGCTTACGAATTCATCGTTCATTGAAGAAAACCGTACCATACAGTAGCTAATTCAATTTGAATACTACTATTTTTTAGTTATGAAGCAGAAACTCTAATTTAGCCCCTTAAGACAGTCTGTGCATTTCTCTGTATCACACATCTTCCTCGCACAAGGTTTACAAAACTTTAAAAATGTATCCATTCAGATGTAAATATTGTGGGATCTACAATAATAAATAATTGTAGCAACTGATCTATATGTTAATAACTAATAAATAATTGTCGTAAATTTTATAGTATGGCTTAAGTAAACACACATGTTATGTTTTTCACAGCTAATTTTCGTATTCTAGAGTAATATAACTGTAGCAAGTGGACTATACTTATACCTATAACAGTTAACTAATTGCACTTAAATGTTATAAAATGTGTGGCCTAAATAAAACCAAGTTTTATTGTTCATCACCAAGCGTTATTAAAAATTTTGTTTATCGTGTTATATTAGCTAATGAATTTGTATGGCCCCTTCGGGAAACTTACTGTTCATCACGGCGAGCTGTGAGAACACCAAATAAATTAAATTGGTCGAACTAATTACATTTTTCGCAACATATTTGGCATTAATCGCACAAGTTTTATATAAAACATTTCAAATGTAGTTGTATTACATACTTTACTGTAAAATATGTGCCATTAAGAGTTCTAATTATTTTTTTCGTTATTTTTCGTTTTTCTTTGATAATATAGTTTAGCTCTCTTGTTTAGTTTGTTTTTATAACATCTCATTTTAATCAGTGAAATAGACAAAATTAGGTTTCAATACCGTCCTTGTACCCCACACAGTAGTAATCAGCTGGAGAAGAACCTAAAAGAGAAGCAGTTGATTAAGTGTTGTTACGAAGTAATGGTTAAAAATTTCCAGCACGGTTTGTCAAATCAATTTTTCTCAGCCATGTAACAACGCTGTAAAATTCACAATTTTTTTGTTCTGACAAGAATAAATTCAATTATTGGATTTTCAAAATTTTTAAAAATATATAAAATCCAACGGAAGAGGTCGATATTTTTATGTAGGGTGATTACTTTAGCTTGTAACAGGTAGGTAGGCTACACACATTACAGTTGTTTGTATTCCATAGCATAGAAAACTCTACATCATTTATATAAATAAACATCAAAGTAGTTACGTACTAAGAAACTACAATTGAGAGGTCCAGTGCAAGAACCAGGTATCTCCATAATTTCTAATTTTAGAGGAGGCGAAAAAAACGTCGTTACAAATTTACCTTTCATAAATCTGAGTTTTTGAAACTTTTTATTGACGTATCGCTGTAAATGGAGAAAGTCATACCAACTATATTAGATTTCTAAACATTTACATTAAACTAACAATAACAAAAACAATGGAGATACCTGGTTTTTGCCCAGTAATACCAAAAAAATGATACACTAGCAACATTAATATTTTGTTATTAGCAAACAAGATTATCCATAGAAAATAAATTTAATGGATATAAAAGATTAACATAAGGAAATAACATTCAAAATATTTTAAGAGAATATTCGTAACAAATACAACTAGAATTTGTACTATCATTCTGAGTCACTGTATTGAGAATAGTCGGAATTTTCGTTTCCTGCTTCTTCTGCCTCGGATTGCCGTTGTACCTCTTTAATATTAAGTTATAAAACCACATGTCACACTGTGGCACATATTCTGTAGGAAGTTCCATGACATGCTTAAATTTTAGTAGTTTTAAAATACGCTTTTTAGTGTACAGAATAATTTCATCACTGGGCAGGGAAGGAGTTTCACCTTTTTTCAAAATTTCAAAACTTGAAAATGCAACCATCCCAACACTTTCACTGCATAATATCTTGGGCATTTCCTGTAAGGCATACTTAAAAATTCTGTACTTGATACACTGATATGGTGAATAGGTCTTTTTTGTGGAAACAGTCTTTCGAAATTTTGTTGTAAAATGACCTTTAAAGTTTAGAATCATGTCCTGAGTTACTTGTATTATTTGGAATTTCTTCCCAGCTTCACGAATAATTTTGTGGTATTCCTCAGGCAAATATATTCTATTATAAGCCTTCTTGTTGATCTAGATGACACCAAAACTTCTGTCGCATGGCAGAAAACTATGTCCTGGTTCAGAAAATCGATGAACAATGGTGGTAAATTTTTCAAGTCTTACAAGGGTGTAAAGAAACTGGACCAACACATTATTTTTGTTTTGGGAACTATAGTTGTCCGAAAATAAATAAACATGCTTTACTTTCCTTCTAACAAAATTATTAAAGAAGTGATGTGAAAAGCTGATTACCTCGTTTTGCACTTTAGCCCCTACTGTCTCATCGTGCACATAAAAATAACTTCTTGTTGAGCTTCCAACGTGAATACAAAGCCATAACTGTATCTTATAAAACACATCACTGCTTGGTGTTACTGGAAGTGGCATATTTTGTTGGAAGTCGAATGAAAGTACCTCAATAGATGGATCTTCACAAGCCAACATCGTCTTTTCATTCAAATCTTTGTAGAACGTCTCTGCTTTCGTCACATGCAACTGTTTTATTGTTGTAATTTCCTTTTTTTTCTTCTTCACTATCAGCAGATTGTATTTTTTTCATTAATATGTCGCATTTTGAACACGTGTCCGATTTAGGTTTTCCGAATGAAAGTCTAAAGTTTTCTACAAAATACTTC
>JABXWE010016994.1:0-26811 GCA_014611495.1 Limonius californicus | reverse complement strand
GTCTACTTAATAAAATAAAAATTATGGCTCATTTAAAATACCATTTTCTTTACAAGGTTTGAATAAATATTTTACTGGTTATTAAACATTTAATTTATATTAGTAACATCAAAGAGCACTATATAGTGCTCTTTGGAAACATTTACGAAAGTAAAATACCAAAAACCAACAAATACTATTTAAGCTAAGCAACAATAAGTAATCCATATCAGGAAAAAAAAAGTTAATTATCTAACAAATCCTAACATTTAACGTAACATATTTTTATTTACATAGGTTTATCTACCAAAGTACTGTATTAATTCTTTGTTGTTTAGCATATTATTGCAACAAATTGCAAATAGAAATGTAATTGCAATGTTATTGCATGTGATTTAATGGAGATTCAAATGTGTACACGCACTTCCTTTGTAATTGCTTCCCCTTAACTACGCACGTTTATGTTTATCAACAACAAAACTTTCAACAATTTCAAGGATATTTCTATTAATTAATAATAGAACCCACTTTCAGGAATCTTTAATTATTTATTATTACTTAAGGTAAACTTCTAACGCATAAATTTGACGAGAAAACAGGCTTTTAATTAGAATTTACAAGTTCCTTGATTTTAATTACCATCCTGCTTTGCACCTGTGCTGCCAAGGCATGCAAAGGTTTACTTTAGTATAAAGAGCTGATAAACAGAACCGATTTTAATCTCATCGGATCCTTGAAAGACACATCGGTAATTTTTATTTGCAGATCAATCTGTTATGCGATTGGTTGTTTTGAGTGTCTGTAAATTGAGCGTATATGATACGCTGCACTGTCGCGGGGCTCCTTTTCTGCAGCCGAATAAGCCGGCCCTGACCATTATTGTTTTCCGGCTGCACTGGAGAAAAGTAATAGGTACGAGATTGGCTGTGCAGTTTATATCACCTTATGGCAACACTTTATTTTTATCGTAGTTGCACCAGAGACTTTTATTCCAAGCGTATTGATTTTATCTAATTCAGTCATAGAAGTCAATAGTTGACGTCATATTGCAAAATATAACGTCAAATTGTAATGCATATTTGTAACAGCATAATTAATAATGCGTTTTATTCTGTATTACAACTACAAGCTACTATCTTTGAAATTCCTAGAAGAAAATAATTGAAGATATAAATCAAACAATGTAGACGTCGTAAACTCATCAAAATAAGAATATAAACACAACGTTTCTTAATAATACCGTAACATAAACAAAACCAAGAAAAAAATAGTATCTTATCTTAGTATAACATTTGCTGAGGGAATTTCAACAAAACCGTTAAGAAAACCATACCTAACTACGTTTTTCATCGTAATATTTAAGTCTCGGTTACATAGTACCAGTAACTCGTATGACTTGCTAAAACCGAGCACTACAAGCAATCATTTCGAAGATTTGGAGAATTCACATAGCATTCCATTAACTCGTCCAAGTAACTAAAAAACCGAGTACCAAACGCAAGTGTTCTTGTCCGATTAGTACTCGGTAGCAACTCGTATAAGTTACTGGTACCGCGTAATCAAGCCTTTAATACAGGAAAACCCTTGCGTTTAAGGCTCGGTTACACGACACTAGTAACTCGTAAAAAGTAGCAATCGTTTCGCAGATTAGTAGAATTTCCACGACATTCCATTAACTCGTCCAAGTATCCATAAAATCGAGTACTAAATGAAAGTGTTTTCACGCGATTAGTACTCCGTTTTCGCGACTCGTACAAGTGACTGGTACCGTGTAACCGAGTCTTTAACATAGGAAAACCCTTGCCTTTAAGGCTCGGTTACACGGCACCAGTAACTCGTACAGGTTGCTAAAACTGGATACTACAAGCAATCATTTCGCAGATTAGTAGAATTCCCACGACATTCCATTAATTCGTCCAAGTAACTATAAAACCAAGTGCTAAACACAAGTATTTTCGTACGATTAGTACTCGGTATTAGCAACTCCTACGAGTTACGGGTACCGTGTAACCGAGCCTTTATTACAAGGAAAATCCTAGCGTTTAAGGCTCGGTTACACGACACCAGTAACTCGAACGAGTTGTTAAAACCAAGTGCTAAAAGCAATCATTTCGCAGATTACGAGAATTCCCACGACACTCCATTAACTACTCCAAGTAACTATAAAACCAAGTACTAAACGCAAGTGATTTCGTGTGATTAGTACTCGGTTTCAACAACTCGTACAATAAAAAAAGGAAGTCTTGAAATAATTTATGTATCTATTAAATTTAAACTTTCGACCAGTCACAGAGGTTCACTCGTAGTCAACCAGCGATTCAACACGGTTCACAAAACTTCGATTAAATCCATCCCGCAAAGAAAATACTAGGTGTTTCCTGTCATCACACTGGCAGATTGTGAAAATAAATCTCAGAAAATGACCCTATTAAGCAGGAAATATTTTAATAGAAAATTTAAGCAAATATTTATGAGCTAATAACTTTCTTTAATATAATTGTAAGTAAACCTGGTTTCAAAATTTCAATTTATTCATTACGTTGTATTCGGCTGATGAGATGGCATGATATGAGGTCTAATGCGTTCTTCCCAGAAAATTCGCCTACTTGACACCGGAATCTCTGCATTACTATGCTGCATAAAAACATTTCTTTGGCATTGAGAATATGCTGCACTAAATTATAGTATGAAATAATGCAAAAGTGATACCAATTGCAAGGTCGGATTTGATTTATTGTTTTAATAATTGCTTATTTTTAGTCGCCCTGGTTATATTATAAATGTTTTCCAAACAAGTAGCAGACGCTGCAAGTTTGTTTACTGTGTACGTTTCCTTCTAAAAAGTAAAATCCCCTTAATGTTAGCCTCCTCATGCCATCTCGCCAGCCGAGGACAATAGCAGTAGCACAGCAGAAGGTGCGGTAGCCCCTCTTCAACAATACTGCCGAGCCCCCTGTTTTCGTTCTACTTATATTATTCTTTTTTTTTGTATAAAGCAGTAGCCAGAAGCAAAACATGTCTGTAAAAAATCAAAACTAAAGTATGAGGAAAGCTTTAGACTGTCACTTCATAAAAAATAAAGAATTTGTTTTTTATTAGTTGTATTTTAGTAATAGATAATCTATTTATAAAACTCATGTACCTATTTCACAAACAAAAACTCAACAGGTAGTGTTAAAATAAAATAATTAGTTCTTTTGGTTAAGGTTATAAGCAACTAATGTATCATCCGATTTAATTATAATGTTAAATGTCAGCTGCTCGTTTTAACGCACTATTACTGCTTTTCTTTTTCGTTACATGTAACTTCTAAAACAAGTTTAAATTTTGAAAACACTATTTTTAGTAACAAGTTTAACTCGTAATATCTAAAAATATTAATGAAATAAAGGATGAAATCTCAAAGTCACTCCAACGTGTTCGAAAGTTATTGCCAAGGAAATGTGCGGGTTTCCCACGTGAATTTTCTGACGTTTTATAAAAAGACGAAATTTACTGATAATTACTACGTAGAGATAAATACGCAGAAACTTTGTACTTTCGTCACAGTAATGCAATAGTAAAGATCAAAACAGAATTATTTGCTAGATCGTTATTTTTAGATTAGATTAAGAGGCGTTTCAAGGTGGTTTATCATTACAAGTTCATGCGATATTTAAAATGTAACACTTTCAAATTTCTCTCCCTCACTTAGAGTAGAACAAGCAGGACGATATTGATTTTTTTGTAAAAATTTAATTCTGAATTAGCTTCGAAAATATAATCAAGTTTAGGTCTAAAGTTACAAAGTCGACGCAAGATTGTCAATTATTTTTATTTGACCCATTGGCTACACTGTCTAGAACTCTAGACTTTAGATTTAGAGTATGAAAATCCTACCATAACCTCAAATTGCATTAAAGATAACACCAATTTTACCTCTTAAACCTATTGAAATTAATTACTATAATAGAAAACGCTATAGCTCGACTAAAATAAATGAAAACCGTCACCTTGTTCCCTCTCTATCTACAGTACAAAAACAAAACACCAATATTATTAGAAGTACATTTATCTATACTTAGTTACGCATACACGGCATACATTAACTATTTGTGTCTTTTTCTATAGAGCGGTGAGAGTGTAGTACAGGCTCTTATGGACTATAGAAATCTTATCAGACTTGACCGTAAAACGTTTCCAAATATATTCTTAAATGGTAGTTGTCACCGATAAGCGGTTTATACAATAAAATACAATTACATTGTGATTAAGAGGTGCATGATGGTATCTTCAGCACAATTTTAAGTAGAAGTTTTTGTAACGCTGGTGTCCATAAGAGCCTATACTACACTCTCACCGGAGACGCTTAATAGTTTGCGGACAATGGGAGCATAAGTGCATGGCTTTCAAAAGGTCATTAAATTATAAAAAGTCATAAATCGGATGAAAGTGTCATAAACCCATAAAATTCATTTTTTCAATAAATGAATTCTGCTATACAAAAATATAAAATTTAATTAACCAAAATTCAAATACTTAATATAATAGCATCCGGGGTTACTTATTAGAGCGGCAAAGTCCAATATTGGCATTATTAAAATGATTTGGAAGTTTTTATATTTTTTAAGTGATGTAGTGCCAAAATGCCCATGCAACGGAGCATATTCAAGGTATTGTCTTTTAAATGGAACACCCTGTATATTTTTACATTTTTGAATTCATCTTAAAATTATCTTTCCAACAATCTCCTGTTTTTCGGTTATGGAAGAGGCGTTGCCGAGTTTATTTACATCATGTGAAAATATTGGTTGGCACAGTATTTAACAAATTAATTCGTAGCGTGAGTATTAAGATAAATTAACATTACATATTTGGCATATACATAACCAAGTAATGTACTGAAATGACACAATCATCTATTATTAATTTTATTATACATGGTGTTTTTTACACAAGTGCAAATTTAATTTATTGTTTAGAGCATTTCTCAATTTTCTTAAGTGCAACACTCTGTATATTAATATATTTTTAAATTGTCGCGTTAATTCTCACAATTTTTATGAATATTGTCCTATATCTAAAATCGATATTATTATTTTTCATTACAAACCGTAAAATTAATAAACTTTTTATTTCTATCTAATCTAGTAGCCATGATTTTGATATACAGTTACAACATTTATTATTAATAACATAAATAAAAAAAGAATTTTATTTTAATTCCACTATTTATATATAATAAATGTTCAATGCGACCTCCTTTTCGTTCAACACACATGTTCAGTCGTTTCAAAAACGACATATCTATTGGCAACGGCACTTGTACCAAAAGCATATTCTATAATGCGTTGCCTCACATTTCCTGCAGTAGTTCCGGGCATCTAGTAGATAACATGACCTAATGTCCCCATAAAAAGCATCAATTTTCGTCAAGACTGGCGATCTAGGTGATGACACCGTCGAGACCTATACACCTGTTCCTAAATTATTGATTCAAGAACTGTCGAGTCATTAGTACGAAATGTGCTGGACCACCGTCGTGCTGGACCACCGTCATGCTGGAATCACATATTTTCCATTAGATTTGGAGGGACGTTTTGCAGGAGTTGAGAAAAACTATTTTGCAAGAAATACAAATATTGTGCATTATACAGACGTTTATTTAAAAAATCACAAAATCGCCCACAATACCTCCCCAAACATTTACAGTCCATTGTCGTTGCTTATCAATGTACAAGTCTTGGGTTTTCTATTGCATAAATGCATAATGAGTATTATGTCGGTTTGGGCTACCACTTTGAGTGAAGGTCGACTCGTCAGTGAATAGCTGTTTAAAAAAAATTGGGAATTCTTCTTGGCATTTCCAATAACCGATCTCTACTCACTTTATTTCAAAATCATGGCTACTATATTAGATAGCAGGAACAAGTTTATTAATTCAACGGTTTGTAATGAAAAAGTAAAAATGTCTGAAAATATCGATTTTAGGTATAGGACAATATTGATAAAAAGTGTGGTGAATTTAGGTGCCAATTCAAAAATATGATGATATACAGAGTGTTCCATTCGAAAAAAATCGAGAAAAACTTTTTGAAATAAATTACATTTTGCACTGGTGTGTAAAACATCATATACAATAAAATTAA
Organism: Limonius californicus; assembly: GCA_014611495.1. Classification (NCBI taxonomy): domain Eukaryota; kingdom Metazoa; phylum Arthropoda; class Insecta; order Coleoptera; family Elateridae; genus Limonius; species Limonius californicus. Next base: position 20,704 of record JABXWE010016994.1, on the reverse strand, counting down.
TATTTGGTGGTAGGTCGTATACATTTAAAAATATTCTTATAATATGCGGATTTTGGCACACTTAAAAAAAAGAGAAACTTGCAAATCATTATAATAATGCCAATTAATATTGATCTTTGACGCACTAATGAGCAACCCTATATAGGTATTGTCCGTAATGTTAATTTAACTGCTGTTTTAGATCAGCTGAAGTGACATGACTTAAAAATTAATTAATAAATAAAACTCGTGCAATAATAGTTTGACACTGGTTTTCAGAAAGTTTTTTATTTTGAACATTTACTTCCAGAATTTATAATTGTTTGAGTTTTTATTGTGTGACTTTTTGGCCTTCTTAATGTAATGTACTCTAATATGTACTATTTCTTACGCGAAATGTTTTTTGCATGCCGCTTAAAGTTCCAAGATTTATTCTATGTAAAAGCTATCAATATTCTGTAAAGCTTAACCAAAAATTTTAATGTAATAGGCATTGGAGTTGTCAATTTACACGTGTATACAAGGTGTTTTTAAAAGGTCTGTACAGTAGACCCTACCACATGTTCCTGAGACCAAAATAGGACGATGTAGCCCAACTTACTTAAATACAAAAGTGGAAGGTTAAGGAGTTACAGCCTTCTAAAGTGAAAGTTGTCCGATAACTTTTCTGCATATAATTATGGTAATAGTTGGGAAGAATTCGATAAGCTTCACTTAGACATTATGTCGTACGTATCATAAAAGTGGAGATAAGTAAGATGCATAATGAGGCAAACTGTAAACAAGATGGGAAAAGGAAATTAAAAACAGGAGACCGTGGCGTAAGAAAAAAGGCGACCACAAATGAGATGCGCAAATAATTGAAAGAAACTAGTTGGATTTGGTAATTGAATGGTGAAGAGGTATACACATTAGTAAACGATTGACACACTTAAGAGAGGTCTAAATCTAATTTTGAATGATAGTATGACGGAATATGTCTGCAACAAAATATATAAAAACAAAGCAATCGTTCAGAAAAAAACAGATAAAGAAAGAAACAAGATTTGTGGAGGAAGCATGCGATTTCTTGGCGTTCCACTGCGAATTCGCTTTTTTCCTCCATTATGCGCAATAATTAACCTTTTCAAGCTACGCTAGTTGTTTACGTCTCTTAAAAAGGAAATATCGCTGTCGTTAACGGCTTTACAATAGTCACACCCATAATAATTAAGAAAAATAGGCTCAATAACACCGATAATATCATCGACCGCTTGTGATAAGCGTCACGCCATAGAAGCTGTGTTTGCAGTGCTTTCAATCGGAGCAAGTGACGAGACATTATCTGATGAACGGGAAAGGTAAAAGTACAATCCATGCTCTACCGAGCATGCGGTGGTGGGGGACATACGTCTGGTTGTGCCTAGTGCGGATCTAGAATGACGTATTCACTCCCAAGTTACAAGTAATTTTTCCACAAGGCTGTCTTTCGATGCTTCCTTTAGTACTAACAAGAAAATGGCAACACGACAAAGAACTACTGCGATATCCACGATTTTCTTTGACTTGGACAACACTTTGATTCCGACAAGAAAGGCGGACAAATTAGCTTGCAATAAGGTAGGACGATTTCGATTAGTTTTACGTATACCTGCTTGAAGGCCCAATTTTAGTGAATTTCCAAGAAACACAACTTTCCCCGAGCCCACTTGCAATTTTTATTGATTAAATAAAAAGTCGCTATGAGGGGTGTCGAAAAATTCTTCAGTACGTCTCTGAACAATCAGCTGATTTTCAACTGTTTTTGACAAACGCGTGTTGTCTGGCAAGTTCTTTCTTGGTATAGGTTAGGCAATGAGTCAGACTCATTTTGAGATAATTTAGTGTGAAAACTGTGAATTAAAAACGGCGAATACGACCCTGCACAATCAGCTGATGGCCGACACACGCGCGACGTTGATTAACAAAAAGTCGAGCGTAAATGCGACGTTACATGGGTGCAAGGAGACGCGTTCAAATTCTGGAATATCTCGAAGTCAGTGACTTAAGTTTATAAATAACCGGTGAAATCGAGACGTGCACAATTACCGAATTTAGAAACCGGGGTGTAGCTAAGTCCTAAATATAACCTCCCGCACGCGCCAGTGCATGCGATTAGTTCTTATACCGCTTCGACGTCGTGCAGATACATTAACCATAATAAGTGGAAAACTTGTGACGCAACAATAACGCGGTGTAACAATGGCTGGCGAAATATCGGACGCCGTGAAGAAGGTCATAGCGCTGCTGAAAAACGCGACCAACGACACGGAAAAATTCACCGGGCTTTTCTTAGTGACCAAGTTAGTTAGGGGAAAAGATTGCAAAACCGCGGCCAAAAAAGCGATTTTCGAAGCCATCGGCTTCGACTTCCTAAAGCGATTGTTGCTCACCTCAGATGTTCCAGTGGATTGCCCCCCTTCAATATACAAGTCTGTAGCGTTATCTGTACTAACATGCTTTTGTAATGAACCCGAGCTAGCAACGCATCCAGAAATGCTGGCCAACATCCCTGTCTTTCTCGATATTGTACAGCAGGCCGATGGAAGCGACTATGATGACAACCTCATCATAATTGGGGAAGCATACGGCTGTTTGAAGGCCATTGCGGCACACGATCCAGGCCAGAAAGCCCTCTTCAACGTGGGGGCCATACCAAAAATGTCCAACATATACATTCAGCAAAGTTTCCAAACAGATGAAGCCTTGAACATCCTAGTTACCCTTGTAAGTCGCTTCGGGTCCACTGCATGGGATAATAAAGATCCAAAATCCTTCCAAGTTATAATTAACAAAATAGCTTTAGACTTCGAAACCGACCAAGACGAACGAAAATTCGAATTGTGCCTAATTTTAAACGCCCTCCTATTCAACGCGCCGAAGAACGCGGTCACCAAGAACACGGCGCTCGAGGAAACGTGGCCCCAGAGTATTTACAAAGGATTAACGGATATTTTGCAAAGTAAGATTTCGAAGGATCAGCGAAATCCCGCCTTAATCTTGACTTCCACCCTAATTTCCCTGCTTGGGGTTGAATGGATTGTTGGGACTGGCGAAGAGGAAAAACAAAAACAGTTCTTCTTACTGTTGATTCAATTGGCAGCAATTGAGGTCCGTATGCAACTCGATGGCAAGAGTCTTAAGCAAGCCCATTCGCAAGCCGCGTTGATCACAAGTTGCTATATTATCTTGGAGTTGTGTATTAATTATATAGCAACAGATCAGCTAGATTTGGAGCAAAAAGAAAAGCAAACTTTGTATACGGGACTGAAAGGTGCTTTTTCTGCAGTCATGGGTTTGTTAACGAAGATTTCCAATGACAAAGGCAAAGATACCTTACCATCAGACGAAAAAGTGTTTGTATGTGCATCAGTTCGCGTGCTTGTAGCATGGTTGGCTACAGAAACAGCAGCAATGCGCACACAAGTATATCAGCTGCTCCCATACGTCCTCAGCCTTGCAAACGAAACTTTCCATGCATCCCGTGCCCGCAGACTTGCCGAAAAAGCGGGAACCGCCATGGACGCCGAGCCGAACCCCTTGAGCCAAGTAGACGTCCTTCGTATAATGCTTCCAGCCTTGTGCCATTTAACAGTTGAAGATGATGCTCGCAAAATCATGCTCAAAGTCAAACAAGAGGATGTTCTTTACGAATGTTTTGAATTCCACTGGAGTATTGTGCAGAGAAAACGACCCCCAGTTCCAAGGTCGGAGCGCTTGAAGGTTTTAAACCAACCTCCAGAAGAGCTCTCACCGGAAATCTTGGAGGAAATGCAAGATTCTCGCGCCGCCATGATCAGCATATGCAACATCTTCATGAACGTTACGGTACTGGAAGCCAAACTAGTAGAAGACAGTACCCTCTTCAACACTTTACTCAAATTCATTTTTGAGAACCTTTCAGAATTGAAGAGCATCCCTGAAAATTTGGTTTTACATGGAAATCTCTCAGTGTTGGGCTTACTTTTGTTGAAGCAACAATCGAAGCGCGTTAAAAAGAACGACTTCTCCATCTGTCGCTATATTCAAGTCACCATCCGCTTCCTCTGGGATGCTTACACCATAGATGAGTCCATTGACTCGTCATCCTTGATTGTTGCGATGGCCTACAAGGAGCACTGGATGGAATTAATGGAGCTCTGGTTCTTGGGCATGCAAACCATGTCCAGTGTTCTTGCTGTGGTTCCTTGGATATCCGAATTCGCGATTGAAAGCGGCTGGGCAGAAGATATCATCAAAAAGCTCAAAAAGGTAAAAGTCGGCGCTCTGCAACCCAATGTTAAGTCTGCATACGAGGATTTCTTGTGCCACCTAGTTGATGCTAGTGCGGATGTGGTAGAGGTGTTGAAGAAAGCGGATGCACTGAAAGTTTGTCGAAACCATAGGCTAATGGATTTAGGAAAGAAATTGTTTGGTGATTAAATTAGAAACCTCTGGGTGATTTTTTGTCACATATCTGCTGACCATTTTTTAAGGTATCTCTTTACGGAGATTGGTGGGAAACGTTTTTATTCCTGCAAGTATTGATGAGCTTAGAGTATTTTTCAGTTAAAAATGCAAGATAAACTCGTTAATGAATTCTACTTTTATTTTTAATTATAAACCGTATCATAACTGGTTATTTCGCTATACAAATTAAGTATGTAATATTGCAATGCTTGCATCACGCCAATGAGGTAATTGTTTAATAATGTGTTTACCAAGTAGAGCATGTCAGTTGTAGGTAATGGAAGAAAACAATCTGGTAGAGCCACGAAATCCACATAACATTGTATTTAGAATAATGCATTTCGCCATTCTTTATCTTTAGGGAAATGTCAAAAATTACAGTGGCTACAGTTTTCGGTAATCTTATTTGAAAGTACCATATAGTTAACAATTGGAAAAATTATAGGAATTCATGAATAAAAGTGCAATTTCAAAATATAGTTTGTTATTAAAATTTCGCAATGTAGTTTTTATACCAATTGCAAAACATCTTTCCCTCTCTGTTTGATGTTCGTTACATTTCAACTACATGCTTTTAAGTGTGCCTCTGCCCTCTACCTATCCAATTGTATGGAACTACTCTAATAAGCTAGCTTTGTTGATCTGTAATAACTAGTCTTCTAGCATCTAGCTTCTAGATAACTTAAAAAATGGTCGGCAATCTTTTTTTAATTACTAACGTTTGTATTGCTTGAAGAAGTTCCTTATTTATCAAACAAGTATGCTGTTTTTAAGTTAGTTTCAATAAGTACAAATTTTAACTTGTATACAGTAATAGGCTGTTATACTTTCCAGTGCTGATTTGTAATAATGGAGTATTTAATTTAGATAGCAATCAAAAAAATTCAGTAACACCCCTAATTAATGATCTCAAATTTCTTTACGAATTTGTTCTTAAGAAACAAGTATTACGGTACAATAAGAAACAAAAGAACGAATGAACACTTTTTATGTTATTAAACTAAAAAAGGAAGTAAGTGAAACACTGCCTGCTTTTTCCTATAGTTCCAATCATAATATGTTAGTTAAAATTATTGAAAATGATTAGGTCTCATAGAAGAGCTTTGTTAATAAATAAAAACAGGTCTTTATCAAATCACAATTTGTTTGAAATGTTTCTAGTCATTGTAGAAAGTGTAATTTTTGAAAATTGAAACGCAATTTACACTAATAGATTCATCTCGAGATTTTTGTGCTTAAGGGTTATCCAATAATTTAAAGTTTTATGTTAAGTGGATTAACGGATTTTTAGTAGACTGCCTCCAAAGTTGAAAACTTTTTAAATTTAAAAATTATTTGGATTGTACGAAGGCTTCTTGTATCAACCCATTTTAAAAACTGCAAATTAACCTTCACAAAAAATAAGTCTTAACTACATCATGCACCTGCGAATTGTGTCTATGATTTTGTATTACATTTATGAATTTTAAATTTCTTCAACATTAGATCAGTCATCTCAAAGTTTATCGGTGGTCACACATACCAACCAGCAATTACTAAAAAGTAAGAACTACCTTTTTGGGTTACCAAAGGTCCAAAATGAGTTTTTGGTTAAAATCTAAAATACTTTCTCTGTACCTATGATAAGGGAAAATCATATCAATACCTATTTATTACAAATCAGCGTTGAAAAATATCTACAGTGCAGTTTTTAATTAATCTGCTTGTCAACTTTGACCAGTTTAAAAGGCTCTGGAGAAGTCGGAAAAGTTTGGATCGATGATTATATAAAGTTTTTTGTATGTTGGTTAGCACCTAGTCATACATAGCAAAAGGTCAGATGTGTTTATTTTGTAAGATGAGTCATGTATTTACCTAATGCAGTTTTAAAATGCCCATTAGCAGTAAGTGTTAACAGTTTTCTCAAATATTCGTAACTTAGCTCAACTAAAATTAATACTCTTTGTCACCTTGGTGTGTAATTTAAAGAGGAGGAGACTTTAACATGAAATTGTCTGTAATATATTAATATAAAGTCAACTTTGCGTTTTTACTGCGATTGTTTAACTCCTGGTGGATTAATTATTGTTCCAGATAAAGCTCCTAGCAACTAATCAGATAAAATGGTTTTGAATTGCCAAAGTTGGCTTTATACATTAATAAATTCTTACACTTTCATAATGTACACAAATAGTAACATCTTATCTTCAGTAATGTTAATAAGATGAAATATTTTTGATATTTTTGATAAATAACAGCATTTTCATTTAATTATATTAGTGTGAAGATATAAAGTGTGTTGTAAAATCAAACTAGAAAACTTAGACGAAAGCTTTTTTAAAATTCACTTTAATGCAATTTTATTTTTTCGTATCTCCTCTATAACTCAAAATGTTGCTTTTACAATGCATTTGTTTTTATTATAACCTCATACCTCCTTATGTGCTATGATTTGATTTTATTTTGTTCTTAATGTACTTAATATTTCTTATGACTATAAGGAATACTCTCAAAATATTGCAGGGTATAAAACCCAGTGTTACCAGTTCTTTGCTCTTTGTAAATAGGTTGTGTAATGTGTTTGTTTACTTGCATTTTTTTTTACTGTTTTGATTGATCAAATAAAAATATCAATGTTGCAGAGTGTTTATTTCTTAATATTAATAGGTTGAACTTTGGTTTTATTGAAATAAATATGATAACGAAAATTAAGTTTCTAGAGAATGTGTGTTTACTTAAATGTACTACCGAAGAGTTTGATTTTTGTCAATCTCAAAACAAATCGTTTTGAATATACGTAGTTTTAAGTATGTGAAAATATATTGCCCAAATAGCATTGCTTCCAAAATTTCTCTAAATTGCTGTAAACATTTGTGTCAAATTATTTTAAGTTTTGGCTTTATAACAAAATACAAATAGCCCAGAAGTTGCACACGATAGACACTTATATTTAAGCAAACAGCTGCAGTATTAGGAAAATGATGTTATGAACTATTTTAAATGAAAACTGTCCATGCCATTTAAGGATGTAGTTATAGAAAGCCAAAAATCAGGGCAACGTTGTTTACGTAAATAATTTGAATGTCACCCACCAAGAGTGGATATGGTCCACCTAATAACAGTGAACCCATTTACAGAAAAAGAAAAAACATAGAAAATATGTACCTACTCAAAAATCTTCATTTTGTTTATTATTGATATTTTCTCTTAGACCTTTTTAATTCTTTGTTATGTAGTTGCTATTTAAAAGTAATGATAAACATATATGGCCTTAGTAAACCCCATTGGTTTTTCGTGATTTAGGGGTACTAAAACGTTGTGAGTTATGTGAAATTATTTCAGGGTGAACTGAGAAAACATTTCTGCTGTTTTATTCACTAAATAAGTTTGGGTATAAGGTATAAGCAAGATGCAATAATTGAGGGTTCAGCTATGCAACGAATCACTTTCTTGGGTGCAGTTTGACAAATAAAATGCATTCATTGGGTAAGCAAGATTTACTTTGGAATGATTTAATTTGATTGTGACCTTATTACATTTAATCCACAAAATCCTTCTTTAGTTATAATTGCTAGAATAAAACATCAAACATCCCTGTTATTTTCTTATTCAGTTATAACTTCTATTTGTAAATAATATTCGAAATACTGACTGAGAAAAATTAATTGTATATTTCTGTAGATACAACATTAAAAGTAACTAAATTACAATATATAAATAGCCTAACATTTTCAACATTTTACAGTTATTTGTAGCTGCCGTGTTGCTTATATATTTTACCAATAATTTCATTTTATATTTAAATGAATGGTGCTATAAATAAACAATTATTTTGACCCCTATGAAGGTAAGCCATTGACTGTGGTCCTTGATGTAACAAATCACTTTGCATCACATTCAGCCAAATTCCATTACTAAAATATAATTTTTTTTTGGTGTCTTGGAAAAATTAACCTACTGTATTTTTATACCGCAGTTTAGCACCAACAATTCTGCTTTAAATAGCTAAAACTAGTTCCCACACAAAGTTATTCAACATAACACATTATTCAAATATAGACCATGAGCGCGATCTTGACTTTCAACTAATGTCAAATAGAGATCATTTCATAAGATATGTTCCTTATAATAATGTTCAGCATAAAATAATTATATTATTAATTATTTTTATCATTAGAGTTTAAGGTTATTCTTGTTACCTTTAAATGATAGTAATTTCCAAAAATCGACATTCCAATAGGGGATACTTTTCTGATAGCAATCGTTTGTATGTTGTCTAATTATTTCGTCATTATCATGCAATTACTGACTCTGAAATAGCATGTTCGTGAAAAATAACAGTAATAACTATTTACGAAATATTTATAGGAACTAGAATATTGAAACGTTTATGATGGTTACAAAGGGTTAGGTACCTAATGTTTGTTATTGGTCAGTTCTTGCAGTGGCGGCACTAGGGGGGGTACGGACCGCACCGGCGACATCGTCAGAGTGACATCAAATTAACTGCCTATAAAAGTTTTGTAGCAGAAATTATGCAAACATAAACTAAAGTGGTCCAAAATAAGCTAAAATTAGAGTTGTGTATTGTCACCGAATAGGCGACCCTTCCACTGGCGGTTTTTAATTTTTATTAACCCTACATCGGCAAGGTGGGGTGTGACATACCCAATGGTAAATGTTTAATTCTGTAATTTATGCAACTTTACATACTGCTATGCGTCGGTGCCAGTACCTTCAAGTTAAAAATTCTGGAAGGGATCAGTGATGACTGTGATACCAGTTAGAGTTTGGTTGTATACAATTAAAGTATTCAAAGTTGTTTGGGGTATACGATACCAGCCATTTTATACCCAGCGAATACGTAACTATTGATGAAAAGCTCGAAGCTTTTCGTGGACGTTGTGGGTTTAAGCAATATATCCCAAACAAGCCTGGAAAATATGGTATTAAAACTTTTGCTCTTGTGGATGCCAAGCTATATTACATACTCAACATGGAAATTTACGCAAGGACACAGCCTGATGGCCCCTCTTCAGTAAGTAACAAAACTGAAGACGTTGTTATCAGCCAGATTATACCAATATCAGGTTCACGAAGAAATGTGACCTTCGATAGATGGTTTACAAGTTATCCGCTAGTTATGAGATTACTAAAAGAGCACCAGCTATCATCCGTTGCTACAATAAAAACCAACAAAAGAGAACTTCCTCTTGAAATATCTACTACTAAAGGTCGTCGTCGTTCTGTAAAAAGTACAATTTTCGCGTTTCAAAAGGATGATACTGTTATGTCATACATACCGAAGGTAGGAAAAAACGTTTGTATGATATCAACCCTTCATCATGATGACAAAATAGACGAAGATACAGATAATAACTTTTTATAATTCCACCAAATGTGCCGTTAATACAGTAGATCTGCTTTCAGCAACATATAATGTGTCAAGGAACAGCAATAGATGGCCGCTTACTGTATTTTATTCTTTATTAAATACAGCGGGAATCAATTCGATGATTGTATACAAATTGAACACTGACACAAATTTAAAAAGAAGAGATTATATAAAACAATTGGGGTTGGCCTGGTATCAGGCATTCTCGAAGTTAGAAAAGATAACCCGCATGTACCAAGGCTTATTCGTCAAAAAATTTCTGAAAAATTTGCATCTGAGAAAGGTCCAAGTCCTAAGAAGAATAACATTTCAAGAAGATGTAACATTTGTTCAAGAACAAAGGATAGAAAATCATCTAAACAATGTTCAGCTTGTGAAAATTTTATTTGCATGGAACATACGAACCTGATTTGTGACACTTGTTTTAATGAAGACCAATCGAAGTAACTGGAGAAATTGGTAGTTTTGGCATTAATTACATATTTATGTAAAAGAATATGTGGTCTAACATTTTTTTTGAATAGCTTTTCTTTTTTGTATTGAAGATATGTCTGTTTATAATGTATGCAATTTCATATGCTTTACTTATTTTAAGCCGACTCATTTATAATTAATCTTATAGTTAAATAATAAATCTTATGTTTATAATAGTAGATCAATTCACCCTAATACAGATTTTTTTTAAATAATGGTTTGAAAAAATATGTCGAAAAATAAAATTAGGGTATATTAAACCCCACCTTACCATTCATGGAAAAAAATTCACCTTACCGAAGCAGGGTTAACTAGTAGACAACATAGCCAAGATTGAAATGAATATTATGGAAAAATAATACGAATTTGTGATACAAAGTACCTAAATATGGTGCAAAAATACGATAAAATGAACAAACGTCTCTGATATATGTGGATTTATTTTGGTGAAATTTTTTCATCTTGTTACAAACTGTCTAGCATCCTTTAAAAACGTAATGCACACAACCTAGTGTCGAGATGTTTATAATTTTCTTTCAATGAAAACAATGCTAAGATTCTGTAACCAATATTTTGTCGTATAGTATACGCATTGTCTTTTACATTGGCTGCAGTTCGCTTTCCATTATTCAGATAGATGGCACGCAGACCCATGAGGAATTGGGAAAGGAATATAATGCTTCGCCGATGTACAAAATTACATTTAATTTTTGATTGCCAGGTGGGTTTAGGATACCCTAAAATAAACAATTTTGCTGTAGTTCTTAAACATTTTTCTTTGGATTTAATTGTTTTCTTACCGAATTTTCGCTTTATCTCGGCAAAAGTAAATACATTTAGGCTATGCTTAATGAGCTGCAAATTAAAGGTGTAATTTTTGCCCTATTGCCTATTGCCATTAAGTGTGGTAGTAGCTCAGTTCGTCGGTTATAGCTTAGATTCGATTGCCACGTAGCGCGTAAAAGTCATGTGATGCAACTCATCACACAGAATTCCCCATAGCAGTTGGCAAGCGTCGGTTCGTAATGCTTAAAATTCTTCATTCGAATTTCTGTCGTGCGGATTTGACGTTAAACTGTAGGTCCCCCGTGTTTCTACCTTAGCGCTGAAGAGGAACACGTGGCAGAGAAGAGGCCGGTGCCCAACAGTGGGATAAAAAGGCCGTTGATTGATTGATTACTCTTACATTCAGGGATATACGAAAATTACTATTAGCGAGTAACATTAAGACAGAACACATTACTAAGCATTCGGTATGGTCTGGTATTGGGGGAAGTCTATGCGGTTGACACCATGATTTACCACCCCGGGTGACATCAACTCTAGTGACGCTCCTGAGTTGCTGAATAGCTGTTGAAGAAGTTGCTAGGTGGTTGTAAGCAGTTTAAAATAAGGAAATTCGATTAAAATGAACTGCCCTGCGAAAAGTCTTTCAATATACAGTTAGTCACAAAAGTCTACATACACCCAATAAATATGTTGCAATTTATAGATGTATATTTTTTCGAAGAGTATGATATAACAATATTTATTATTACATTATTATATACAACTTTTCATGAATATAACCACAGAATCGTAACGTGTCTTAAAAAAATCTATTATACGCTAGAATTACAGGTCACAAAAGTCTACATACATTATCCATTAGATAGTAAATTTAAATTTTATTGCATTGAGAAACAATAATACTAATACTTTGTGGGTCCTCCTTGCAAATCTATGACTGCCTGCAGTCGTCTTGGCATTGATAGTACTAGATTCTCTGTTACACTCTGAGGTATTTCAGCCCAAGCCTCCTTCAACGCATCTTTTAAGGACTGTCTGTTAGTTACCCTGTATTTCCGTACTCTTCGTTCCAGCTCATCCCAAATATGTTCTATTACGTTGAGATCAGGCGATTGAGGTGGTGAATGTAGTTGTTTAGGTACATTATAAAGTATCCATTCTCTGACAACATGTGCAGTATGTTTAGGGTCGTTGTCTTGCTGGAAGACCCATCGATTTCCAAGTCCCAAGCGTTCCGCTGATGTATTCAAATTTTCTTGCAATATTTTCAGATATTGTCTATGATCCATATTACCCTCAATAAAAACTAAGTTTCCTACCCCAGACGCCGCCATCGACCCCCAAACCATTACAGACCCTCCACCATGTTTAACAGTCGGAAGTAAATTTTCAGTTTTCATTTCTTCATTTGGTTTACGCCATATTTTGCCTCTACCATCGGATCCAAAGATGTTGTATTTACTTTCGTCTGTAAACAGCACAGTTTTCCAAAATTCAAAATCTTTTTCAATGTACAGGGTGGCGAAGTCGAACCTTTTCTGCCTATTTTGTTGGGAAATCAAAGGTTTTCTTCGAGGAACTCTTCCATTAAATCCATTTAATCGTAATACTCTTCGCACTGTTTCTGCATGTACGGTTTTATGGGTAATTCTCTGAATATCTTCCGCAAGTTTGGGAGCACTCGTTCTTGGATTGGCTTTTACTTTTTTCAAGATGGTTCGGACATCTCGTCTATTTAAAATTCTAGGACGACCTGATCGTGGTTTATTGATTACAGATCCATTCAAATTGAAGTTTTTTTATGATTGTTTGAATGGTTGCACGACTCTTACCAACAGTTTTTGCAATTTCGCCATAGGATCTTCCGTCATTCCATAACTTTACAATTAAATTACGGATATCCGTCGAAATTTCCTTTCTAGGCATAATTTCAGATAATACGTTTTAAAAAATATACTATATTCACTTTTTGTTAGTTAAGTGTAAACTACAATAACTTTAAATTGAATGTAATAGCATAAACAATGAAATAAAACGATCTAACGGCGTTTTTATATCAAGCACGCACATGTATGTTGACTTTTGTGAGGTACATTTATCATTATTCATTTTTTACTTCGCCATAGTGCGCTTGATTTATATTTTTGTTTGGTGAATTATGTTTATGAATACATAGAAATAATTTCCAAGATATGAAAGTGTTAAACTTGCTTTGGTATTTTAGGTGTTGCAATTTTAGGTAGTGTATGTAGACTTTTGTGACTAACTGTAGCTGCAAAATATACTGAAAATCCAATTAAGGTGCAGTTCTTTAAAGAGTCAATCAAATACCTTAACGTGTTTTATAATATTTGTAGTGTGTCTAGCAGTGATTTGAAACTGGCACATGTGTAGGTACTCCATCCACCATATTGAAATTTACTTCAACAGCAATCTGGAATGCTTATGTGAGGTTAGGTCGTTCTATATCGAATTTACATTTAAAAAATTGTGTATTTATGAAGGTTTTAAAATTGTAAGGCAGTGGGGATGGCATACATGAGAAGCAGAACAAAGTCATGGTGAAAAATATAACAAAACAAATACTTTCCCCCTACAAATTTCATAGTATAGCAGGTCAGATCAGCAGTAGGTGTTTGTAAACGGTTTAAAATAAGCAAATTCATCTAACTTTAACTGTTCTGCAAGAGTCTTCCGATGTAACTGCAAAATATAACAAAAATCCAATTAAGGTGCAGTTCTTTAAGAACCTAATCAAATACCTTCACATGTTTGATAATATTTGTAAGTAGTGAACTAGCACAAGCGAACATAAACTACTAGCACTAACTCGGAAGTTGTACGTGTGTATACCTCATCCATCATATAGGAATTTACTTCAACAGAATTCTAGAATGCTGATGTGAGGTTAGGCTATTTTTAGATAGAATTTACATTCAAAGAATTGTATATTTTTGAAGGATTTAAATGATACGGCTTGGGGATGAAATGTGAACCGGAACAAAATCATGGTGAAAATGTAGCTAAATAATTATTTTTCATTTATATATTTCATTCTAGTGTGTAAAATAAACGTATTTTCTGTGTAGGTATTTCCTTTTAGGTGTTTTCATATTAAATATAATCAGGCAATTTCAATTTATCAGTGAATGCTTAAATGAACTTAATTGTTTAGCTCTTTGTCAATAATGACTGATTAATATAAAAAGTTAATAATAATGCAGTAGTAAAGAATGTTTTGATACACTTGGATAAGGAATACTATCAGCCAGCCAGCAATAAATAATGATAATAATATTTCACTTGTAAGAGTTTTTATTGTTTATTTAGTACATTCCCGATTACTTCAATACATAGGTACCTACTTAAGAGAGCAAAAAGGAAATAAAATAGAACATTAATATATGACGCAATAATTCACCCATTTCACATGCTTCAAAATTGAAATTTGTATATTTTCAAGTGCCAATATAATTATGATTATAATATCAGAATAGTATTCTTAACATCTAAAGTTATGTGCAATCATGACTTATCACCAATACCACAGAGTATGCCTGCTTTTTACATGCTAGTATCTCCGGTATAGGCAAAATTTTATACACAAAAATGTTTTTTATGGACTGTTAGTTATGTTTATACAAATGGATTTATAGTAGTTAATATTTTTATTTCAGTTAGCAGAAATACTACGGGAAAAATGTGCCATTCCATCCGAAGTAGCAACATCGATCTGTAACAACTATCTCCGAGCTTTTCGAAAGTGTCCAGATAATCCTGCTATGGATCTTGACACATGGCGGCATCTGCTGTGGGCTCAAGCACTGGGTGACCAATACCATAACCTTGCAGGTATGTTTCTCTATTTTTTCATTAGAAATCCACCTCTTAGAGCCACCACCAAATGCAGCGTAGCGCCCCCTTTTAGTTTGTAAGACTGAAGGGTTTTCTCATCATTCATTTGCTTTCCTTGGTAAACCAACCTTTGTTGCACTGGAGGAATGCCTTCCTTTGCTTCAATTTTTTCTTTTAATTGTAATATATTATCGGACTGGTCTGCGTCAATTTCTAATTCGTCTCCTGTTAATGTTATTATTTTTAATAACATTCTTATCTCATGCTATGTGGAATCTAATAGAGTTGAGTTTGAGAACTGTTCCAAAGAATTTCTTTGAAAGGTTGTAGGACATTTATTATAATTTTGTGAATGAATGAACGACATTTAAGTGTGTGCACAGAGAATTTTTCTACTTGTCAAAATTTTAAGGTTTTGTTATACCTGCTAACTAGTTTCATAATTAGTATTTTTCATTTATTTGGCCCGTTTCAGTTCGTTTCAGTTGCTAATATTAAATGCCGGTGCCTAAGGTGCGTCCCTAAAAATATTTAGAATTTTAAAGTAAAGCTGTGCCACTGTTGGGGCTACTCCAGGTAGGCAAAATTCTTAGTTAGGGTGTACAGTAAGCCAAGAGGGCACAGAGATGCTTGGAAATCCGCGTCCTAAATCTTGTCCAATTAAAACAAACAACACAAACTCAAATATACAAAATGTCTCAAAAGTCATACAAATTAAGATGCCTATTATAAAACAATTCAAAATAATTAATACCAAAATTTTATTTGTATCCACTTTTCAAAGTTATGAACATAATCTTCACATTAAAATACTACCATATTTTTTTTTTTAATATTAGCAAGATTTCTTTTGTATTTCTTTTCCAAAGTAATGAAACTCTTTGAACATAATTTTCGTGTTAAAATGACTTACCGGAATATTACGTTTCATGGGCGTATCCAAGGGTGGGGTGGGGGGTGGGGGGCAGCTGCTCCCCCTTCCAAAGTGAAAAAAAATTTAAAATAAAAGAAAAAATATAAGTAAAAAATATATTACCGAAGTTTAAAAAAAAGCGAATTGTTTTTTCCAACCATTAGAAAGAAGCATTAGTTAGAAAATTTGCAACTAATCCTCCCAAACTACTGTTAAAAAATTAAATTTATTAATAAATTGTGTTTTTTTTTGTAATTGTGTATTATTGCATGCCCCCATATGGACCCCTTCCCCATGAAAGAAGTTGGATTCAGAAAGAACCCCTCCCCCCCTTCGTTTTGAGCTGGGTACGCCTTTGCTAGGTTTTCGTACACTTTTATAAAATTAAAAATATTGAGCAACATTGTAATAACTGGAGATACTTTTTTTTTATTGATAAATGTTTTACAATCTGTTGTTTATTGACAATACGTAAATTCTATGACTTAGGTATACTAACATGCATGTCATGAAGGAAATAGTTCAAAAACAAATTCCTTATTTAAATATAGTTCATTTGGTCTACTGTTGGTTAACACAACACTAACTCAACTCACGCACAATCACGCAAATCGGTTTGGAAGATCTGCTGGCCTGAATCTTTTAAGTCTGGGCTCTTCTTCTTCGTTATCTACCTGGCATTCAACTAGGTTGTTGGGGTGGGCACTAATTCGATCATGATAGCGCAGACTGTAACGCTGTATTTCTTCGTTAATAGTTGGTATGCCTAGGTCTCGGCGTACGATTTCATTGAGCACGTACCAAGGGGCATTCACCATGGTTCTTAGCTTGGAAGCGTCTTAAAATTTCTGTGTTTGAGTTACTTGCTGACCCCCACAGCTGGATGCCCTAGGTCCAGATTAGTTTGAGTATAGCTGTGTAAAGTAATATTTTATTATCCAGAGACAATTGCGAGCTACGTCCTAAAAGCCAGACATTTTCCGATACTTTTCGCCTAGTTGTTTGCGTTTCATCCAGATATGTTTTTTCCATGTCAGTCTCCTATCAAGATGAATTCCCAAGTATTTGGCACTGCCTGCTTGTGGGACTAGCTGGTTATTAAGTAATATAGTTGGACAGGTTTCTTGCCTTGTAAAAGTTACGTGAACGCATTTCGATTCATTCATTTTGATACGCCACTTTTTAAACCATCGTTGTAAAGTATCTAGATGGGTTTGTAAGTTGTTAGATGCGATGAGGGGATCAGGGTGTGATGCTAATATAGCAGTGTCGTCTGCAAATGTTGCTGTCATTCTTGTTGTAGAGGTTGGAAGTTTAGGTGTGAAGAGAATATCGAATCACGTTTTAACCGAAGAAATGAAATTAAATATGTTTGCAAAAATTACAATTAAAAAAAAAATCTGTGACGGCCGGGAGTCGAACTCGGATCAACTGCTTGGAAGACAGCGACGATAACCACTACACTATCTTAGCGCTGATGCATTTTTGTTGTACGAAGAAAATAGAATGTTCACGGACCTTACACGAGCAATAATCCTGTCGATTTTTGTAATTTACAAATAAGTATCATCATTTGCGTCCTATATACAGGGTGAAATACTTATTTAATATAAACACTGTGTCAACATAACCTTCATACTCAAATAATTCACAACTGGTGACGTTTGCTCCTGCTTTTTAGTTGTCGGTATAGTTGGTTGCCTACACAATAGGCGAAATTGACGCGTTTCTTTCAAAAGTATACATAGGCAATGTATACTAAAAAGAAAAATTCCCTGTACAATACTGGCCCCAACACACCCTGCGGAACGCCAGAGTTAATGGGAAATAGAGTTGTTTGTTCTCCAAACTTGACTAGAAAGTGCCTGTCTCCAAGGTACGATTTAATAAGTTGGTAGTAATCTGGATCAAATCTGTTCTTGATTTTAAATAGTAGGCCGTCATGCCAAACCTTATCGAACGCCTGGGTCACGTCAGTAAATACAGCAGAGCAGTATCGTTTTTCGTCGAAGTCCTTGACAATTTGATGCACAACACGATGAACTTGTTCAGTGTTAGCATGCTGCTGCCGAAATCCGAATTGATGGTTGGGAATTAGACTGTTGTCCAATAGGATGGGAGTAATTCTACTTAACAACAATTTTGGATAGTATTGGTAGCAGACTGATTAGCCGATATGATGCTAGATCTTCTTTGGGTTTCCCAGGTTTTAGGATTACTATAATCGTGGCAACTTTCCATTGCGGTGGTATGTATCGCAATCTTAATACTGCGTTGAATAAGTACGTGATAAATCTGTAACCTGTATCTGGAAGCTCCTTCAGAATTGTCCCGGTGATCAGGTCATCTCCTGAAGCTTTGCGCGAGGCAAGTTCTGAAGAATTTGGGATTCTGTCTCTTTTACAGTAATTTGCTTTATTGGTAAGCTCATCTGAAACGGTGCTTCAAGAAATTGTTTTATTTCGTTTTCCTCTTCGGCTGTGATTTCAGATGTATATGGTTGGAATACCTTGGTTAAGTGGTTTGCGAAAGCTAAGGCCTTTTCTTGAACAGTTTTAGCCCAGTTTCCGTTGACCGTACGGAGAATTGGTATTTGTTGTGGCCTTTTCAGCTTCTTGGTCGCTTTCCAAAACGATTACTCAGTGGCTTCCGTTGGCGACACGGACACGGTGGCCTTTTCAGCTTCTTGGTCGCTTTCCAAAACGAGTACTCAGTGGCTTCCGTTGGCGACACGGATTTTAAGTAATTTTGTATGGATTGGTTTTGATGTCTAAAAGGAGCCCTTTGAGTTCAGCTGTTGCATGATTTAATCTTTGCTTGTCTGGTGGGTGTCTTGTTGTTTGCCACCGTTTACGTGGTATAAGCTTTTCGGCAATTTTTTTCTTTATTAATATAGGGCATGCAGAGGTGGCGAGACGCGGCGCTTTATGTGGGGTTGCTTTCCAAGAAGCTTTTTTGTATTACGTCGTTGAAGTGTTCCACTGCAACAAATAGATCTTCTGTTTTTAAGGAAATGTCCAGTACCAGTGATTCTTCTGTTAGATCCCTGAATAGCTCTCAGTTTGTGTGTTTATTACACAGGGTAGGTGTTTTATTAGTCAGTAATACTTGTGTTCCGAGGGTTACTATAATCAGCGAATTGATTGACAAGTCTAAGCATGACTTAATTTTTAGGTAATTACGATTGATCCCTTTTATTATGCAAAAGTTAAGTAAGTCTGGCAGTTTTGTTTGATCTGTGGGCCAGTATGTAGGCTCGCCAGTGGATAGGTACTGGACACCGATGTTATTCATTGCTTTTAGTAATTCTCTTCCTTTAGTTAACGTGGTTCTGGCTCCCCATTGCTCATTTTTAGCATTAAAGTCTCCTGCTGATATAAATCTGTTCCCTAGTGTATTTAAGTAATATTCGTATTGTTGCTGCTTATTGTTATGCCGTGGATCACCTTTATTGTTATTGGTCCTGTCCAGTCTTCAATCACAATTGGCGTTCCATTCAGCCAGTCTAATGTGATGGGTCATTAAAGGTTTTCGCGACAAGAATTGTTAATAGGTTTAACATCGTTCCTAATTGTTCCATTAATCCCTTCATCATCTTTTTTAGTTCTTGTATATCTTCGGATGAATTACTTGGTAATGTTTGTTGTGATTGAAATGTGGTATTGGAAAATACAGGAAGGTTTCCTCTCACAGCCTGGGCCTGGGCATGCGAAGATACTTAAAAAAACAAGTACAGGATACACATTAGCTTGTAGTGGCTATGAGCCTGATAATACATTTGGTTGTAATGGAAAATTTGAATTATATGTACAAGACCTATTACTTTCACAAAAAAATAAGTTTTTTGAATGAGCTCTTTGTATTTGGGACTTTATAATTTTTTTTTATTAAATAGGATTACTCAAATATGTAGATTTAAACTTCTTAACTTCAACTTAAAATGCTGTTAAGATATACGACCCTAGCAATTTTTTACATATTTTTCTGGGACTCTGAACCTCCAGAAGCAACTTAATTGATGAGCTTTATTTTTTGTGACATTCTGTACATTCATATACTAACAAAGTCACATTAATAATGTACTATGCAATATGTAGTATAATTTTCTTGTTTTTTAATTGTATCTTTATTTAATTAAAAATCTCGTATTACCTGCATTAGCCATCTTTTAATTTTTGGAAGGTCAAAACTTTGTATTAAAATATTTAATCGTTTCAAGGTAGACTATAACACCCTGGAGATCATAGGGGTATGGATTTTGAGACCACTAATATATTTTTTTAAAGGCAAATAATAGCCCATCTTGGCTTTGGTTCAGAATATTTCAAGAATTATGCCAATCTGATTTATTTCTTGCTTAGCAAACAGCATAAATTTAGCAAAAAGATCTTGTGCGATTTTATAACAACTGAATTTAAAAATATACACCTTTCCCTTCATAATTTAAATTTTTGTTTATTTGTGTGACAGAATATTATGAAAGTTTGAGCAGTCCAATTATAAGTTTAAATTGAAAGCTCTTCGTTTTGCTGATAAAACTTTGGAACTTTAAAACAATCAGTTAAAGATAACCAAGTAGGGAAAGTGGATTACTAAATATAATAATTAATTGTTCTCATTCTAAGTTTAATGTACACTTTAAAACAATTTTATTATTAAGATTTATCAATTGTAAGGCTATCTCAATTTTTTTAATTAACTTTCTAAAAATGATATTGTAAGGGTTAATGAAAAACTGAAGTACCTACTATTGTATTCGAAATCACATTTCTAGTTATTAAACCGAAATTTGGTGTGCTATACAGAATTATTATTGCGTTATTTGAAGTGCCTAATATACACTTCCAATTATC
>JABXWE010016993.1:0-27545 GCA_014611495.1 Limonius californicus | reverse complement strand
AATTGGTAATTACGTAGTACCTAGTTATACATATACACACTTGCTTAACGTGGATTTACTACTGTCTTAGCTAATACAGTCAAACCATACAAAATATTGTAAAACTTTGAATATTTGATGTATTAGTTATTAAATAGTAATTAAAAATAGATAGAATAATCGACGATTCGGACGATTCATTAGTCAGATAAAAGATTAAAAAAATGATCTTACAATCAAATAATCGATTAATTGACAGATCAATTAATGGGAATATTAATTAATAACATAAATGCTTAATTAGATAATTGATTAATCGTGTAATATAATAACTAATCAAATAATCAATTTAAAAAAAATTATCTACACTTCGATTATTCGATTAATGGATTAATATCCACTATAATCAGAAGAAGAAGAAGAGAACCCTAATCACATACTATCGTACAAATATAAATGCTTATTTCAATCCGAAACGGGTATATTCATATCGCATATTTGAGCTTCGAGCTTCCGCACAGCAGCACTTTTACTAGAGGTATTAAAAAAAATGGAATTTTCTGTTGTGGAAATTTTTTCAACAGACTACCGAATGTTACATCCGGCGAGATTATTAAATGGGAGTTTTCCCTACGGTCTACAACCATAACTCATTAGCAACCCGAAATAATAAACCATACCTCATCGTGGTTCCTTTCGGGTTCTTGTTACCTTTTTTTGCCATGATTAATAGCCCATAAGTTTGTCTGAATTAACAAGACAAAGTTAATTACTAATTGATTGTTTGATCTGAAAATCATAATGATGGAAACATTAAATTTACAAGCAATTGTAGATATAATTAGAATAAAGAAATTTAATAATTATTTAATACTAAGAATTTGGGGAATCCCGTTACAATCGCATAATTAAATGTTGAATACTTTACGCGTTGCGATTATTAGGTTCGGTCAAAATAATTGTGATGACGCTTTATGTTCAATTAATAGGTTCGGCATACGTATAGTATATTGAATTTTAGTTTATCAGAGTATAATTCCAATTCTTAACATTTTTCCAGATAATATGTGCGTACCTTCTTGGTCTTTAAACAGTGATAGAAGTTTGACATTAACAAAACTGGCTTATCAAGTGTAACATTGTGCAGCTGACGTTTATGTGAGTTCGACTGCGCCAAAAATACGAGCAATATCTCTGACATTGGCACTCTTCGATGGCTATATAAAACTTGGCAACAGAGTAGCTTTTCTATTTTTGCATATCTTCTTACCGACAACCACTGGGACAGGTAACCGCGGTGAATGTTACACAGGTAACAGTTAAGTATACGATGTGAACCAGAAATGAAGTCGCGCATTCCAGTCCATCTGTAACCCAACTCTGCAGAGTCGACTCCAGATATCACAGCGCCTAAACGAAGTGCCAGACTATTAAATTTTATAATTAAGTGTGTAAACAATATGCTACTATCGCAGCTGCTGCCTGTCAGTTACAGAGATTGTCATTAATTGAACAATGCGTGCGTTTGGTGGTTCTCCCATCTTCGGGGGTAGATTTCCTCAAATTTTGGCTGTCTTTGCTGGTAAGTCTTTTCTCTTCTGCTTTTCCCACTTTTTTCGATTTTCACTTTTTGTGACTTAGATGAAAATATTTTGTTGGGCATCCCAGTTAATTATTAACAGAAAATTAATTTCGTTATTTAATATCAATATTTATCATTGTTTAGAAATTAGAAACTATCTGCTATCAGTTTACAGTGGCATTAACAAATAAATTATCTGCAACACAGAAACAATGTGCAATTTTTCTTGTATCTATTTTGAATTTGAGCCTTCTACATATTGTTTCGCCCTCCACGTGTTTCCCCTGATAATTCAATTTATTTAAAGCCACTGCATATTAGCTCATAAGATATTATTGTTAATACTATTCATTTTCCTTTTACTGCTGATAAAAATTCAGTTTATTACATATTAATTATATGGTTTACATGATTTTCACTTTCGTGCTTGTATGTCAACCTACGAGATAGCTTTCAATTGTGCGTTATATTCGTTTTCTTTGTTGAT
This sequence comes from Limonius californicus, assembly GCA_014611495.1. Taxonomy (NCBI): domain Eukaryota; kingdom Metazoa; phylum Arthropoda; class Insecta; order Coleoptera; family Elateridae; genus Limonius; species Limonius californicus. The sequence goes on along the minus strand of JABXWE010016993.1, from coordinate 25,497 downwards.
ACTAGGCGATGGGAAATTATTCAGCAGATTTTCTGTTATTAATTTCAATCCGTTTCCCAATACCAAAAGTAAATTATGTCTTAGACTAATTAAAAGAAATTAAAATTCATCTTTATAACAATACCAACATTATATTAAATTTAAATTCGTATTTGAAATATGAGAGATTGTTATACCTGTATTTATTATTTAAGTTAACTTTCACCACATAAATTGTTTTTAATATAGGCCGATTTTATATGCATTTGCATATTTTAGTTCTAACTGACTTTGCATATATATTTTAAATTAAATTACATGTATTTGATTGTGCACATAATTGCATATTTTACAGTATTTTCTGCATATTTACTATACTTACTTATTTTTGACCCCTTGGCCCTCGAACATTCCAAGCGAATTTTTATTTGTTATATCTGTCAATCCTTGAAGAATAGCAAAGGAATTTTTTACAGTTTGTTTTAGATAAATTTATAATAAGGTTAAAATATGAGGAGACTTATTTAGGGGGCGCTATATAGAACAATTATAGATTCGTTATATACAAATGGAGTAGGAATTTCTTACATTTGCTAATTTTATATATAGAAAATATAAGCAGTTTTAAATTTGTACAAACATCATATGTGAATCACATATAAAAATATAAAAGTACATTACTAGCATATTTAAGAGCTATTTATAAATACAAGAATATTTCTGCATTTGTGAATATTAAATCATATTTTAAAAATAGCAACCGTTGAATACATATGTTTTCAATTCATATTTAAGTATACATTTCGGTATTTTGTAGTATACATGCATATTTTTATATGCATACAAATCGTACCTCTGCAAATAACAAACAAACATTTTAGGGAAAAAGGGAAAGTTTAAGTTAATACTAAAATAATTATTAACTTGGTTAAATTTATATTGGAGTAAACTGTCAAATAGTTTAATAGCTAGGAAATTAGTATTTACTAATTGCTTTCCATTTACGGATAATAAATATGTAACTGTCGTTTTGAGTTTGAGTTAATTCTGATTCAATAATATTCGTTTTGGTGTATATTTTTCTGTATATTTCGCATATTTTGCATGCATATTTTGTATTTTTTAGTACTTATCAATTTAACCTTCAGTTATCGATATGTGTTAATAAATATAACATATTCATCTATCGTATCTATGATAGCTTTCTAAAACACAATTGATCTCTAAAGGTTTTCAAGTGATGCTGATTATTGGCAAATGACATTCTGCAAATCATTATATTATAGATTGGTGTTAGCATACTTATCTATGGGAAAAAATTGAAGTAGTACTTGGTATATGTATCGTTTAAAATCAAATGGAACAAATCAAAAACGATTTTCCATTGATTGATGAAGATGATAACAAGGTATGAGGCTTACTCTAAAACTAAGGATTGGATAAATATTCCCGCCGAAGGAGGGCTTAGTCAATTTGGAGCATTATGGGGGTGCTTTAGTGGTTGATGAGCTTGCCACACATCACTTACCTGTGGTTCTGTCATTGTATTCAATTGTGCAATAAAGCGCTAAAATGAACACTACAAATGAAAATCTCACCATGAAGTGCGCGCTCTGATTCGTTTTCTCCAAAAAACAAAAACAGTGCCAAAATTTACCGTCACATAACGAAGGTTTATGGTCCATGCATCATAAGTGAAGGAAAGGCTGATGTAGGGATTTCAGGATGGCTGAACAAACGAGTGACGATCTTGTGGAACAAGTGAATAAGCAAATCCGTGACGATCGGCGTTTTAAGATTTTGGAAATGGCCGAGAATTTGTTCAAATTTCTCATCGAAACTGAAGGAAAATTCATGAACAGGCTACAGTACCACACAAACTCTGTGAGAGGTGAGTGCCAAAGATATTGACGGATGTAAAACCAACGAATGGCGTCTGCACTAACCTTCCTGCGCTACGAAACGGATGGCGATGAGTACCTGAATCACATTCTGACTGGTGTCGAGACATCTATTTTGTACACAAATTTGAAACCAAGCAACAATTCTTCCAGCTAAAGCATGTGAGATCCCCCAAAGCCAAACTTTCGAGAATCAAAAGCTACTGCATTTTGAAAGAGGAAAGGCTTATTATCGGTTAATTTCCTGGCACGTGTTACGACAATCAATGCAGAGGTGTATGGTGAAACCTTAAGAAAGCTGAGACGCTCCGAATTCGTGCTTTTGCACAATACCGCCCGCCTGCATGCGGCGTAATTGGGAAATTCAGTTTTTAACAGAAATATCGGCACTGTCCTAAAATGTGTGTATATATGCAAGAATGTGCGCAAATGTGACAATTTATATCTGCAAAATAGATTGTCCAATTTTGATGAAAATTAAAATTAAATGCTTTATTAAATATTAGACATGTTTTTGGTAATATGGCTTTCTCCTAAAATTTATATACAGTGACTAAACTAGCATATTGTAGAGGACAAATTCAATTATTTTTCACACGGTTATACCTGAAGTGTAAACATTAGCATTACTTCCATACTCTGGTAGTGTAAACTCAAAAATAATGAAGATATCTGCTTGTTTTTATATTACAAATCAATCGGTATAGGTTTTGTTACCTGAAGTATTATAAGGTCCAAGAAAAATGTTGGATCATTTTTTAGTGTCAGACTATCGTTAATTTGCATGCAAATTCCAATTTTATCTGAAATAGGTGATTAAACAACTCCGTAAATTATTTGACAACAACGTCTGGAAACTTTACAAAAGTCTTATAGTTCTTTAACTTTTCATGTTGATTGGCCACAATCGTAGTAAAGTACTCCTATCGTTAATTGCTTACTAATTCCAATTGACGGTTGTTAACTTAACAGGGACAGCAATGTTATGAGACACTCTAAAACAATGTTTGTAATCAATACAGACTATAAAACTACGGTGATTAATACGCTCATTGGAAACCAATGAGTAGGTACATTCGTTTCAAATCTTTACAGCCGAGTTCTGCGGATAACCTTGAATCTGAATTTTTATTTTCTTCAAACTTGATTTTCTTTTGAAACGGTTCTCTGATCAGAACGCAATGGCAAAGTTTTTCATGACCCTAATTCTCAGTCATTATCATGATATCAAAATTTCAGTGAAAATTAGATTCAAAATGTATGCAAAATGTACTAATGAATCATAACATTCATGTTAAATAGCATAAGTTCCATTCTTGGTATTAAATGAATACCTTAATTACGATTTTTTAATACAGGCAATCTAAAAAGTGAAACACCTTCATGTATCTGCGATGTTGCTATTTTCATTACATAAGCTTTGCACACATAAAAAATAATTTATTTACTGTAACGAGTTTACGAGCAAAACAAATACTAAACAAGCTCTTTTTGATTAAATAATATTGTTACTACTAGTTACGCAGATTAAATAGGAAATAAATGCCCGGCTCCTACCCTGAAGCAAACAACAACATTTTAAGCAATTATTAGGAAACCAAAATATTCCGGAAAAAACTATACTTGATGACCTTTTTCCAGGATTATGTGCCTGTTAGAATACTTTTTATGTGCATATCTTTAATAGGCTTCTATAAAACCGTTTAAACGTCCTTGAGGAGTTCAGAGATGACATCGGACAAATATTGGTAACGGACTAACAAATGATTGAGAACCTTTGGAACGGTTTATGCAATTGCAAAATCGCCGATGTAATAAATGACCAGTAAGATTAAGGTAATACTTCCTAGGGATATATTTTAATAGGCTTCACCTGAACGACCTTAGGGAGTTCAGAGATAACATTCAGACAAATATTGGTAAAGTGCTAACAAATGATTGAGAATCTCTGGAATGGTTTATGTAATTACAGAATCACCAATTTAATAAATGACCAATGAAATTAAGGCAAAACTTCCTAGAGATATTTCTTTAATAGGCTTCACTAAAAGCGTTTAAACGGCTTTGAGGAATTCAGAGATGATATTCAGACAGATACTGCTAATGTGTTAATAATTTATTGAGAATCTCTGGAATGGTTGATGCAACTGCAGAATCACCGATTTAATAAATGAGCGATAAGATTAAGGCTCTACTTCCTAGGAATATATGTTTAAAAGCCTTCACTAAAACCGTTTAAACGATCTTGAGGAGTTCGGAGATGACATTCAGACAAATATTGGTAACATGCTAGCAAATTATTGAGAATCTCTGGAATGGCTTATGCAATTGCAGAATCACTGATTTAATAATCGGCGAATAAGATTAAGGCAATACCTCTTAGCAATATATCTTTAATAGGCTTCACTAAAAGCGTTTAAATGGCGGTGAGGGGTTCAGAGATGGCATTCTGACAACTACTGCTAATGTGGTAATAATTTATTGAGAATCTCTGGAATGGTTTATGCTACTGTAGAATCATCGATTTAATAAATGACGAATAAGATTAAGGCAATACTTCCTAGGGATATATCTTTAATAGGCTTCACCAAAAGCGTTTAAACGGCCTTGAGGGGTTCAGCGATGGCATCCTGACAAATACTGCTAATGTGTTAACAAATTATTGAGAATCTTTGCAATGGTTTATGCATTTGCAGAATCACCGATTTAATAAATGAAGAATAAGATTAAGGCATTACTTCCTAGTGATATGTCTTTAGAAGGCTTCACTAAAACAGTTTAACTACCATGGGGAGTTATATTCAGACAAGTATTGGTAACATGCTAACAAATTATTGAGAATCGCTGGAATGGTTTATGCAATTGCAGAATCACCGATTTAATAAATGATGAATCAGACTAAGGCAATACTTGCTAGGGATATATCTTGAATAGACTTCACTAAAAGCGTTTCAACGGTCTTGAGCAGTTCAGAAATGGCATGCTGCACAAATACTGCTTATGTGCTAACAAATTACTGAGAATCTTTTGGAATGCTTTATGCAATTGCAGAATCACCCATTTAATAAATGACGAACAAGATTAAGGCAATACTTCCTAGGGATATATCTGCAATAGGCTTCACTAAAAGCGTTTAAACGTCCTTGAGGGGTTCGGAGATGGCATTCTGCACAAATACTGCTAATATGCTAATAATTTAATGATAATCTCTGGAATGGTGTAGGCAACTGCAGAATCACCGATTTAATGAATGACCAATGAGATTAAGGCACCGGTATAGTAGATGGACTCTTAACCGCCTTTTAAAACGATCTAATCGATTATATTAGAAGCTGGTTGTACGCTTCAACCCATAAAGGCAACATTTAAGCAAGTAGCTGCTTTTATGAAATAGCATCAAAATAATTCTAAAATGTATAGTGCGATAGCGAAGTACGTTTTTTACGGTAAAATTTGACAAGTAATATTGTATGTAATCTTGACTAACTATTATATGCTTGAGCTTTACAATTTTCTTCTTTCATATTTATTCAAGTTAATAAAAAAGGGCTTTTGCTAGATCCTGTGAACAGCATTATTCTTATAAATACTATCCAAATTTAATTGACGCACTTCTTAAAGGATTAATGTAACTGATACTAGTAACAGCCGCTTAGAAGCTTAACGGATTCAAAGAAAATTTGTTTAAGTTAAACGCGCTATTGTTAAAAATTGTTAGGATTACTAAAACCGGCATTACAAGTACCCTTTCTAAAGTCAAATTTTGAACAAATAAGATTGTCTGCTTTGTCTTAGGCTATGGCACTGTTGCTAAGTACTAGCGATTATACAGGGTTTCCCAGAACTGTAGACTTTATGACTATAGATTTTATGATGGAAATATATCCTGGCTAAGAATGTAAAGTTATTATCACTGTTAGCCATTATTAGTGCAGTTAGTGAGAAACTAACCTTTAAAATTAAGGAAAAAGGTTTAACAAAATATGCATCGATTCAGGACGTCTTATTTTAATATCAGGGTTCCTTGTATTTAATGGAATAATTGATAATAGCTCACTGTATTAGTTAATCCCCAATCAAGTTCAATTATGGTAATTCAATTATTTTTAGACCACTTCTTGCACAGATTTTACAAACATCTTTAATGTGGTTTGAATATATTATTACGAAACGGCTTGACTGATGAAAATGAATAATCTATTCATTAAATTAAAATTTACATTTGCGACCAAATAGTACATAATAAATAAAACACCTTGTCGTCCCCACGAAATATATATATATTAAATATTAAATTAACCAATCGATTAAGATAAATGCTGAGCGCTTTCGCAGATCAACTGCATCTTCAGAACATGACATATCTAAATCGAGAAACACCAATATAAGCTCAACAAGCAAAAAATGTAAAATAACATACCTTGTCAAAAAATAACGAAACTTAACACATCGTCAAGGAAAAAACCAACTGCAGTTAACAAATCAACTAAGCCATTCAGGAGAACAACTCCATCTACCCCACAAGGGGTAGATGGAGTTGTTCTCAATTTAAAACAAATTTTGTCACCTGATAATTTGTTGCCGTCCATTTTGTTTCGCGTTTCGAGCTAATGTAGTCGAATTAGTTTGAGGGTTTTTTTTTCCCCCTTTTTTGATGATTCTTTTAGCCCTTGGCCGGTTGGCCTTTGGCTTTTTGAAGTTTAAATTTAAATCTGATCAGTTTGTTATATTTTGATCTGATTTGTGGGTCTTGTAATTAGACCATGTTCAAATTTTTGGTTTTTATTTAGACCATGTTTATTTTCAAGTTTTACCTGTATATTTATTACAATTTGCCTGAATGGCTTAGTTGATTTGTTAACTGCAGTTGGTTTTTTCCTTGACGATGTGTTAAGTTTCGTTATTTTTTGACAAGGTATGTTATTTTACATTTTTTGCTTGTTGAGCTTATATTGGTGTTTCTCGATTTAGATATGTCATGTTCTGAAGATGCAGTTGATCTGCGAAAGCGCTCAGCATTTATCTTAATCGATTGGTTAATTTAATATTTAATATATATATATTTCGTGGGGACGACAAGGTGTTTTATTTATTATCTACTCCACCCCATTAAGAGCAATGGACATCAATCGGATGACAAATAGTACATATTATTTGCAAATTTGCCAAATGCACATTTGTGTGTCTAATATCTAGCTGGTTTCCCCAACATCCTAGGGTAATAATAGGCGGCTGAAGCGTAGTGCTGGTCACGCTGCCTTCCTCCTAATGCTAACGGGCCTCGCAAAAGTAGTAGCTGCACCTGATACTCTACCAAGGCGTCGTGGGGCTATAAAATGAGACCGTCTACTTATACATGAATTGGTAACTATACCTATTCACTATGTGTAGTGAAAATTTTCTGCTTTAAAAGTCATTAAACATGTTTGTAGGTTTCTCTTTTTCAACAACTTTAATAACTACGAGAGCTTTTTGTAGTTGGATATACAATTTTCTAACTACCTGCATTTTATCAGAAAGTAAAAAAATAACATACTCCTAAAAATTATTATTTATCTCAACTAAGATTGCAATCAATGACTTCTGCTTACAGGATAGACGATTATCCATTCATGAAACCATTTTAGGAAATATACTGTAAATGTATGAATATTTTTTAATTTTTGCTTATTTAACCCTAAATATTATTTTCTTTTAATTCTTTCACACTATCAACTGCTAATGATAATAATACATTCTAGGCGAAAACATTCCGAAACCTTAAAATCTAGGGAATAAAATTTCTTATGAATTTTTCCTATAGTTCAGAACTATGGAAAACACTGTTAAAATTATAAGAAATCACACCGAAAACACGAATAGTGTGAAACAATATAATATCTAGTTTGTATCTCTTACATTTCTTTGAAATCGTGGTATACTCTGTTTTTGATACACCCCGTATGTACCCAGTTGCTAAAAATTATTTTTTTTCAACTTTTGACACTACCAATTGCTAATAACAATCATAGGTTTTTTTCCCATAAACATACTGCATACATCGCCAACTCTGCGGTAGATGGTGTTGGTATGTCGTACATAAAGATGTTAAACAATACAGGACTTAATATGGATCCTTGTGGAACTCCAGCATTGATGTGACATATTGAAGATGTAAATGAGTTTATTCTCACTTCAAAAGGATCTTTCTGTTAAAAAGGATTTGATGCTGAGTAGTAAGTATGGGGGGATATGGATAGTTGATAGTTTAAATAGTAGGCCGTTCGTCCAGACGCGGTCGAAGACTTGAACCGTATTCATTTTGTGTTCGTAGCCTCTTTCTATTATTTCTGTAATTCGCAATATTTATATAACTTCTCAGCACTATTGATTAATGCTTGTATATTATGAGCAGAGATCCATTAGAAGCCGTATGTAAAATTATAGTAAGTGTTATATGTCGACCATTTTATGGAACAACAAATTTAATCGATGCAGAAAGGAATTGTGTAGACTTCTCAACCTTGCAGGTGTTATGTCTCAAAAGCATGTTGAATTCGCATTCGTATATCTTGTCTCGTCGTAGGGGGAATTCTGTAAACTTTATCTTTTACAAACCCCTACAGAAATAAATTTAATTTGGTCACGGGGCCAGCCAAGCCACTGGACCTCCGCTCCCAATTCATTTATTGGGAAATTCGGCGTTTGAAACGTTTCTAATGTCAAAATTACAGTGTGAAGAGGCCCAGTCATGTTGCAGCCATACGTTCTGTATAATGTTTAACGGAATATTTACTAATAAATCTCAAATACTGTGTTCTAAAAATTGTAAATACATTTGACCATTCGGGTGTCCTTCAAAAAAGTATGTACCAACGACCTACAATTCTGCCCCAAAGACGTTGATTATTCATTTTTCTTACAAATGACGGATTTTCCAGTGAATAATAGTAGAAGTTGTGACGATTCACATTTCATATTTATGAAAAATTGCTTCGTCGGAGAAAATGACATAATTAAAGTAAAAAAGCTTGAGCATTTATTTGTTGATGAGCCCACTAGCAAAACATTACGGACGTTGAAAGTCATGATCAAACAGGTCTTGATGAAGTTGAATGTGGTAGGGATGGTACCTATACCTTTAAAATATTTTCCACACAGAATACTGGCTTATGTTGGTTCAGTGTATTTATATCTCTGGTGGTACAATTCGGATCTTCTACTACAGAAGCTATTATAGCAAATTCGTTATCTCCATTCCTTCTACCCTTCCTTCGTGGAATACTATCGTATTTAACATTGACTGTATTTAGAATTCTTTGTCGTAATGGTTTGAAAGTCACACTCTGGGATGTCTTCGGTCTGGGAAACGTTCAGCGTAAACTCTGGAAGCTAATAAACAATTTCTTTGGCACTCCCCCAATATAAATACCATATCAACCATTTCTACTTTTGAAAAATAAATATTACACGCACTTAAATAACTGAATTTTCAACTAAACAGTCAATAACATAACAAATATGCTAACTTGTTGATAGTTAGTAATTGTTTTAGCGAAAACATAGTGATTCATTGCTTTTATGATCGTTTTGTTCTAAAAAGCGCGGTAAAACATACTAATATTACTAGTTTAAAATGTCAGTAAATAACGCAACTTTTATAAAGTCTTATATTCCTTGATATATTTTTTAAAACAAAGTAAAATCACATCCTATTACCAAATTTTCTGTTTTTTTTTCCTATTAGCTTTTTAATCATTTCTAAATATTTTAGAGACGAAAAACGCAAGTCAGATAAAACCGCACAAACGTTTAAAGGTTATTGAACGATAAGCTCGAAATTGCAAAAATATACAGGGTGTTCCATGTAAAAAAAAATGAAATATTAGGAGTTGAATTTTATGGAATCTTGTTGTAAATTAGACTTCCTGTATAAGATATTTAAATTCTAAATATCACGACACTTATCTTAAAATGTATTCGTGTACCTACACTGCAAAATAATTTTGTAAAATTGTATGACGTCCTTTAGCTACTAACTGTTAAAGATAGACAGTCATTTTTCAAAATTTAAGAGAAAGTTTATTATTTCCAAAACCATTAGCGATAGATACCTAAAACTCTATATTGTTGTAAAGATAAAAAATTAAGAAATCCAAAAATGTAATAATATTCCGATTGTTCTATTTAAAATAAAGAAGTTGTCCATTGTCCCACTAAAACAAAACACCCTGTATAGTCAGCAATAATTATAAGTTATGCACAGTAATCAAACAACCAACTTTAATATTTAAAATTTTCTCCATGTTCTTATAATAATGACATTAGGAAACAAAAACGCACTATTATGTCACCCTCTATACCTCTTCTGTATACGGAGGCGGCCGTGAGCTGGAAGTTAACGTATTCGACTTCTAAGGTCCTGGGTTCAATTCCCAGTACAGAACATCGACTTTTTAACGGCCGTTCTCCCTGGCAAGGCAATGACAAACCAGCGAGGTATTCTGCGTAGTAAATCTTCTCTGGAGTAGAAGTGTTTACACTTTCCGCCGTTCGGAACTCACGTTAAGTTGTAGGTCCTCTATGTTTGTGGCACTTTAAGCGCGCAACACAGACATAGGAGAGAAGATCACTACGTCTCGTAAGAGATAAAGTACTCTAAGAGAGGGGGGTATACCTCTTACATTTTTTCTTGTCTGAAATTCGTGAAGTACCGACGCCATTTTTAGTACATAGCGTGGCATACTCCGCGCAATGCAGTTGCTCATCTCCAAACTTTAAGTATCAAAAAATGATAATTCATAATTATTCTTTCCTCTTAAGCGTAAAATTAATTTTCTTTTTATGTTTTAACACCACATATTGCTAATAACAAGAATACAATTTAAGCTAAAACATTCAAAAACATAGAACCTGGAGAAATAGAATTTCCAATGAATTGTTCCTATAGTTCAGAACTCTGAAATACGAATATTTTAAGACGGTGGAAGTTCAATTTCACCACTTTTGGCTTATATATTTATGGAACATTTAGAAGATCGAATTTTTGAATCAAATCAATCGTCGAATATTGTACTTTGGCACCGTTACGTTGATGATATTGATTTCATAACGTTTATTAATACTCCACACTCAAACATAAACTCTACATTAAAAACAGAACAAAACAGATGTATTAACTATTTAGACCTAAACGTAAAAATTGATTCCAAAAACAAACTCGAATACTCTATTTATAAAAAAACCTACACAAACAGATATTGCAATACCACAGCACCCATGTCACCAGAAAACACATAGTTAGCAGCCTATAGGTCAGTGATACATAGAGCTTTAACAGTTCCCCTAAGTAACAGTGATTACACCAAAGAGATTTCAATTATTAAACAAATTGCACACAGTAATGGATACAACATAAAACTGATACACACTAATCAAAAACAAAGATTATAAATTAGCAAATTTACAGAATATATTCAAAAAACCATTCTGAAAATGTTAAATACTTATATTTCCATTCCATATTTCGGTGACATATCGGAGAAAATTGCTAAAGTTATAATCAGAACAAGTACATTTAATGCAGTTTATAAAACAACGAAAAACACATTAGAAATAACGATTTGTTAAATTCAGGTATTTACAAATTAAACTGTTCACATTGTAATTATGTATACATAGGTCAAACAATTAGAAATTTTGATACCAAATACAAAGAACACATACGGCCATACAAATACAAACACCAAGAAAAATCTAACTACGCTAAACACTTATTAGGGCACAATCATGCATTGGCATCAAATAATATAATAACATCTTCACACTTCTGTGATGATAAACTTAAACTGGATATACTCGAGGCCTTTCAAATGCAGAAACACACTTTACCAAATACACCTTTAATGAATGAGCAACTCATAAATTCCCCACTATTGGAAGTTTTGGAATAGAAGACCAGAGCCAAGTTCGAAATCAAAATCCAGCATGCTGTTACCATAGCTGCAAATGTTTACAATATTAAATGCTTTTGAAAATAACATTTTGCATGTCGAAATACATATAAAACAAAAAACACAAAAAATAAATACCTGTTGAAATTGAACTTATTATTATTAGGAGTATTAAAATATTAATATATTATAAGATTATATATCTCTTACATTTTATTTTTTTTTCATTCGTCAGGTACTTAGTTTTCGGTACACACTATGATATTTTGTGAAATGTCAAAAATGATCTTCAAATAACAAAAATTAACTTGAGTGTTACTGCTTGTATATAGATTGGTGTGAATAAATCTTTTCTGCAAGGATTAGATCAGATAATTACTAGTCATAGTAATAAACATGTCTGGTCTGTTAACGTATTACAAAATTCAAATGCCTTGTACCGATCAATTTATATCAATTAATAAAAACATGCAAACATCAAAAGAGCAGTAAACAAATAAAAATTAACGACGAAGATGTTGACATATTTCGCAGTAAAACTTCTCAATTTTATTGAAATTATTTGAATATTTACGAGTCTGCACAAGCTTGCATTCACAAATATTTTGACAAAAATCACTGAAGATTGGTAAACTAGAATCTAGAAGTATCTGTAAGTAAATCAATAAATTCTCATCGGTTTTAATTGATTACTCTAGTTAGAAGGAAGCTTTGCTGCATTGCAATAGCCGTTTTCGTTATGAAAATCAATTTCTTTGACCAGAATTTGCTAGCCAATGGAAAACTATGTATAAAAACTGGACACGACTTCTGCTTGCTGTTATTGCAACACAAATCTTAAATATAATTAATTATTCTAAAAATAACTATTGTTGTGGTACATAAGACAAATTCTCTTGGTACAACGTTGACATACATACGTAGGCAATGACGTAAATAATAAAATAGAAAGCTTTTGGTAATGTAACCTTCTTCTTCTTCTTCTTTGTAACCTTACAAAATCGAAATGTGAAGCTATAACTCATTCACGTTGACTTTGGAAATTTGACACATTTGTCATTGTTATTAAGTATCATTTATTCGGCATACGAACATCCAAAATATGCTCAAAATCATGAAGCGGCCATCCCGTTCTCCAGACCAAACTCACAAGTTTGTATGTACACACCCAAACATATTAAATTACTTTAGGCTGTTGAAGTAAATATTACAGTGAATGAAACTCCCAAAATTGCATTGAAGATACATATATGATTATTATTTACAATATTAAAGTTTAGTGTTATTCCTTATTTACATCTGTTAATCATAACTACATTTAAAAATTTCGCTTCCTTATAACTTATTTATTATAAGAATTTTATTATTTTTCTGTGATTTAACGTCAAAAGCATAATCTGATCACAATCCGATTCAACCGAGATTGTGTACTAAACATGAATTTGCTTTTAAGATCAATATCGTAACTTATTGTTTCCACTTATAGTTCGAGCCCATCTCTATGTTAAAATTGTAATAAACCTAATAAAACAATTATAATTTAATTTTTTGTCAAAAAATACAATCGTTACGTTGAGCAATAGTAACTCTTTTTATATAAATAACACCAAAACAGATCAATTTCCCCAAAGCGATATGACGCCACTTAATTACTGTTATCAGGAAATACACGTGTTAATTGTAACAAATCTGCCTCAAGCTATCGTAAGTTTGTTTGTGACTGTAATAAATACATATGCAAGAAGGATGTCAATTTAAGAGGCACTACATTCGTTTGCAAAGTCGTGATATTATACATTTCGTAGCATTTACGATTCAACTTTCACATGTTTATATAATAAACGTCAAAAGATACCACGAATATTTAATTCAATCAACAATTCACAATACTCTGTTGTGTCTCTTACACATTAAGAAATATTCACACATTTGTAAGTCTAGAATTTGAATCACCCTGTATACTACTGTTATTTTATAAGCTATTCTGCTACTAATCGATTACTGAGGCATTTCCTTGTAGGAAAAATTGATGAGAATTCACTGCAGTAATTAAACCCCTATCATCTGCTATTACGGTAATTAAATTTAAAATTGCCCTTTTCACAGATTTCTACAAAAATCTTGTATGTTGTTTAAGTTATTCTTATGAAATAACTAACAACTATCAAAATAAATAATCCATTTTTTAAATTTAAAATTACATTCTCTAACAATACAACTAATTGCTTTTTTACAATTGATTCCAGTTATTAAACCGATAGTAACCAATTAACTTAATAATCAACTAACCAAGGATTTTCTTCATTGACTACATATTTGTTGGTAAATTTTATAAATCATATGATTAATACAACAAGCGATCAATCAAGTGGTCCATTAATTAAACAGTCACTCAGTCAAACAGCCGATTAATCAAATAGTCGATTAATTAAATATAAATTTAATCCAATAGCAGATTAATCTAATACTCAATTAATCAAGCAGTCAACTGATCAAATTATCAAACTCAAAGAGTCAATTAACCTAATCATCAATTAATCAAGCAGATGATTACTTAAAAATCGCCCGATCCAAGCAATAAATTAATCAACAATCCATTATTCAAACAACTGATTAACTGAAGAGCTAAATAATCAGGCGATTAATTAATAGTCCTTTAATCAAACAGTCTATTCACTAAATAGTTAATTATTCCAACGGCCATTCAATAAAATAGTCCATTAGTTATATATTCTATAATAAAATAGTCGATTAGTTAATGTATCGGTGAATTAAGTGGCCTATTAACCAAGCAATTAATTGATCTAATAATGAATTCATCAAGCAGTCAGTTAACCTAATGGTCGACTAATGAAGGAGACGATTATTCAAAAAACGCCCAACCTAGGCACTCGATTACTCACACAAGTGATTAACCAGCAATCAATTACTTAAACAGTCAAATAATCAGACAATCAAATAATTAAGCAGTCAACGAATCAACCAATTTATTAATTACTATTATTACGATGCAGCTTGACTGATTGTCGAAATAAATAATTAATTCATACATTTTGAATTAACTTATAGAAAAATACAACTGCTTTAATACAACTGATTCTATTAATCAAACTAATTACCTATAACCAATAACCAATTAATATAATAATCAATTCACCAAGCAATAAATTAGTAAGAAAGTTCAGAAAAGTCAATAAATTATTAGAACTAATCCTAATCGGTACGATTGCTCATACAAGTAAACTTTATAAAAATGCTTAGCTTAACTTGAATTTGAGTAAATCGTATCACGATTTTCCAAGTAACTCTTGCAACTATCTTTTCTTGAATCTCAAGAGATTCGTTATTGGTTTTAAATATTCATTAGAAGTTTCATAATATACGATTAATACGACAATTAAACAGTCCATTAGCATGGAGTCCATTAAGTAAACAGTCGATTCATCGAATAGTTGAATAATTAAACATTAATTAATCACATATGTATTTAATCAAATATCAGATAAATCTAATGGTCAATTAAGCAGGCAATCAATTGATTAAATAATTTATTACTCAGATAGTCACTTAACCTAATTATCGATTAATCAAGCAGACGATTATTTAAAATTCACCTGATGCAAGCGATCGATTATTTAAAATTTGCCTGATCCAAGTGTCCGATTGATCAACAATCCATTATTCAAGCAATTGATTAATTAAATAGTTAAATACCTAAGCGGTAGATTAATTAAGTAGTCTATTAGTATAAGAGTGTGTTAATTAAATACTCCTAGTTGATTATTCGAACAGCTGTTTGATAAAACAGTCCATTAATTGTATTTTACACATTTAATTATTTTAATAATTAAATATTCGATTAGTCTGTGGAACAAGCAATCAATTTATTAAGAAGCACCAATTCGTCGATTCATCAACCAGATGTTACCAATCACCAGTTGATTACTGACATAAGTGGTTAATCAACAATGCATTACTTAAATAGTCAATTAATTCAGCAGTCCATTAATCAACCCGTTTGTTAACTAAATAATCAATTATTCAAACAGCCAATTAAATAATTAAATAGTTCTATCAATTAGTAATATTATTGACTAACCAAATTCATAATTTACTAAACAATTCATTAACAAATCAGTCAATTATTAAAAATCGTCTAATCATACGACTTATTATTATCAATCACTTGAAGAATGATCCAATTCAACGATTCGTCAATTATTTTGAACAACCTATTTAATTGATTCCTCAAAAAACTATTAATTAATTCTGTATCTTATACATCTGTCTCAACTTTTTCGTTCCTCCAATTCCAATCATATAAAAAGTTATATGTTATATGTACTTGTATGTACCAGGCCCATATAGATTTAGATTCGAGAAAGAAAGTTGAACTACACACTGTACAGTGCAACGTAGTGTATTAGTGGAACGCTAAACTTTCACGACGGTATCATGAGCGAGGCAGGATCTTACTTCAAAACAATAAATATATCTGTATGTAATTAGCTAGCAACTACGTACATTAAGAAACTTTAGAACTTACAAACTTGACACAGTTTCTCAATTTTTAATGAAATTATGATAGTTACTGAAACAACTAGTAGCAATTTCAACTATGGAAGTTAATTTTACATCTCTATATTCAATCCGAACCGCATTGGCCGCTAGGTGACCACAGTATATTTTAATTGGGATCGCTGGATGATGTCGCACAGGGAATTCTCAAAAATGTGGTAAACAATAATAAATATCAGTATTCTATTTGAGGCTATTCGAGTTGGCTGGGGATTACTCTTTGTAAAATCGATTACTTTGCTGGTGATGTGTTACAGATCCTTCGATAAAATGATGTTCCAGTTAAATTTTAATAATATTTTTACTATTACAAAGCGTGAAATCGTATAAGCATTGTCGTTTTTGACATTCTATTTAGGAAAATTATATTCAACCGCCACCATAAGTAATCATTTCTTAAAAAACACTGTCTACCCGCTAAAAACTACAAATTTGAAGTATATTTAGAAAAAATTGTTCAAATCCCTTAGTCTGCTAGTTAAAGTTACCAAACAGAACGTAGGACGTAGCCCACAGATTCAGATAGTTTATTTTAACTGCAAAACTAGCTGCATGCGAGATAGAGCACTTTAAGTGAAATACACCTGATTGTACGGGAATTTCTTCGTATTTTTGGTGTTAGAAGATAATTTTAAATTTCCTTCCGGGTAACAGATTTGCGGTTTCATAGAAAATTCAGCGTAAATTCCACAAAATCGTCACATCCTGTTGATGTCAACAATTGTCATAATTTGCAACACCATTGATAAAGTTCAAATTTAAACAGAGATGTTTAAATTAAAACCCTATCAGAAAACAATTCCAAAACTTAAAGGTTCGCCGTAACTCTTGTTAATATATTCTGTAACATTTACGATGTCGGAAAGCGATGTTCGTTGTACCGTGTAACAGCGCATACTAGTAATATTCTTATGAATAAAGGCGTAAATTCGACTGAAATTCTTACAAAATGCGAGCACAATAGAGCGATCGAGGTCTTTTTAAAAGTTGTTTGAGTGGTCGAAATCTTTAGAGACGGGTAAACTTCAATAGCAAAAGAACCCCATGTACACCTGCAGCTTCGGTTAATCGTGAAAACGAAGAAAACGTTAATTCCCTTATTCAGCAAGACAGAGAAGTAAAAGTTTGTCAAATTTCATAAAATTTACAAGTGTCGGAAGTATTGAAGACAAAAGAAAGCATAAGTATCGTAAAGTGACAGGTTGATTCCGCTCTTGTTGACCAATGAATACAAGTTGAATTGTTTGCAAACCGCTTCTTCTTTACTGTGTACTTGAATTTATTTACCGAATTGTGACAACTGATGAAACCTGAGTGCATTATTTCACTCCTCAGTGAAAACGCGTAATGGTGTCACACCATATATAGCCAAAGAAAGCAAACAGTGTGTTGTGAACTGTACAGTGATGACATTTTGTTGGGATTCTCAAGGGATGCTTTTCGTTGATTTCCACATAGAACATCGTACGTTTCATGTAGACAATTATTCGACAGTTTTGTGCGATAAAGATAAGCAGCGATTAGAAACAAACGGAAGAAAAGGAAAAGTTCTGTTTGTTTTCTCCAAGACAGTGCTCGTCCACATACCGCTGCAAGAACAATTGGGAGCATAAACAAATTTCAGCGGGACTTTCTTTTACATGCAACATACAGTGCTGAAAATAATGTAGTTTTCATCGGTGTAATATTTTAATACCCTTGTTCATAAATAAATTCCCGTTTAAATTTGAACACTCCTCAAATTTTAATTGCTATTTAAGCAGCTTACCTGTTTATTCTGCATCATTGTGATTTCTTTTATATCATATTTTACAGTAAACAATAATTAAGATAGCTAACAAGGAGAATTACTTAGTAACAGTCAAGTCAAATGATTATCTGAAAAGTTTCCACTTCCACACGAAGTGTTGTCGTAAATTTCTCTATTTGTCGTGGTTTCAAACGACCTTGCGTGCTGTTTACCTATAAAAGTAAAATTAGAGCGGAGCACCGATCTTAACTGTGGGGTTACCATGATTTTCATGACAGTGTGTGATTGAGTTGAAGCTTTCGTTAACGTAACTATTTTATTGTAGAACTTAAATCAATCTGATTTCGTGCATATAAACTTTCTACCCAATAAATATAAAGGAAGTATAATTTGAAAACGTTATAATTTACTCAAACATAATATGTCTATGAGAATCTTCTCGTTTAAAAGAACATCTTCGAAACAGCAAATATTTGGTCGTTATTTCCGTTGAACGTAATATCCGAGAAGCGTACAAACACTGTTCGCAGGTTTAAAATTTGTAATACCATGTTTATCATAAACTAAAATACATTTTTACAATCAAAGATTATTCAAAATCTTAAAATAAATCATTTGCTACTACAAAAAAGACCAAATACAATACATAGATACATTAGATGTATTTACATGCATACTAATTAAGGCATTTTGGTAGTAGTTTAATTCTTAAATCCCCGAGATTACTATAAGCATTGAAAAAACCTCTGTCAATAGTTTCACTTCCTGAAAAATGTCATAATTTTAAAGATTATCTAAAGTACAGTGGTTATACGAAGACACCCTTTTCAGTTTTAACAAAAACTAGGAAAGAAAATAATTTTTTTGGAACAAACTGTTTTATTGCTTTTCAGAATATTCTCCTTTAAGATTTATACACTTCTGCGTACGTTCAAAGCAATTTTCGAAACATTTTATCCACTCTAAAGTTGGTATCTCAAAAACATGGTTTTTTGACGGCTTCAACAGCTTCTTGGGGTGGTGAAAATCACTGTCCGCGCATTTTTTGTTTGACATTCGGGAACACACAGAAGTCGTTAGGCGATAAAACGGGCAATGAAACATTAATTCGATGTTTTCCTCCTTCAAATAATCAATTTTTTGACGTGCTGTGTGAGAGCTGGCATTTGCATGATGAAGAATTATCCGACATTTCGGTTGTTTTTTCTGATTTCGTCGATGACTTTTGGCAAACAAATTGTTCTATACAATTCAGCTTTAACTGTTCTTTGATGCTCTAAAGGAATGGTTGCGACATGTCCAGTACAACCGAAGAAACAAACGATCAATTTCTTGGAAGTGCTTTGTGGACGAACAACTTTTGTGGGATTCGGTTCATCTTGGAACACCCAAACAGTGGATTGTTGCTTAGTTTCCAGTTCATACGAATACATCCAAGTTTCGTCACCTTTTACGATGTTATATACGGATTTTGTAGTTCTTCGGTCGAATTTTTTGAGCATTTCCTTACACCAATTATAACTGCCTTTTTTGAGCTTCGGTCAAATTATGCGGAATCCATCGGGAACAGATCTTTTTCTGTACTACAGTCTTCGATAAGCCCAAGCATGTCTCTATCTCACTGTAAGTCACATGGTGATCTTCTTCAACCATGTTGCGCACAGCATCGATGTTTTTTGGAATAACTAACGATTGTGGATGACCTTCATGAAATTCATCACTGACGGACGCACGACCACGACGAAATTCTGCAAACTAACTGTAAACAGTCTTTTCTGATGGTGCTTCATTACCAAAAGTTGAACGAAGCGATTCTATACATTGTTCCTGAGTTAGGCCTTTACTAAAATCGTAAAAAATCATCCAACGAAAACTTTTACGTGAAATTTCCATTTTTTCACAAAATTGCTTTTTTTTTGAAACGCTGACTGTAAACAAACTAATCGGTCAATTTCTAAGCTGCCACTGTTTTCACAATAACAAATGTCACATCTCAATAGCGTCACATAGTGGTCGTTTATAAAAACTTAGAAGGTAGCCCTCGTATCTTTCTTTGACTCGGCATAAAGCACATAAATACCACTCCAAATTGAGACATCCACCCCACAATAATACGAAAAAGGTATGCCGTATTTAATTTATAATCTCTAGCATGGGGTTTAGATAAAGTTTGTCTCGATGTAAACATTTTCTGGATCAAACAAACAACAAATTCTAAAAATATTTTAATTAGTCTCGTTGTTTTCGGGGTGAGAGGTCGCTGGAAACACATGCACAAACATACAGTGAACATTTATAGCGTAAACGCTCGTTATATCCGGGATCTGCTTATATCAGAACTTGTCTTAAAGGGAGTTGGGTTGTTTATAATGCTTTCTTAAAATAATGAGGTTTGAACTATATTTGTTGGTTTTAAATGGCATGCTATTGTAACTATTATTTTGACAGCTTCGTTTCCGCTACCGTTTTTAAATAAAACTATTTGTGTGGCTTAACAGCATTTGCATCGTTCGGTGTTATTGCTAGACTCCAAAAATATATCCTAAATTTTAGAAGAAGATGCTGTAGATAAATTCTATAGATTTCTAGTTATGGGTCTACCATCAAGAGTTTTTCTAAACCATTCATGAAATACCCAAAAATCTATTTCTTCCGAAACCGGCATCGGTAATTCATTACTTAAAATACACTTGCCAAATCCAAACAAATGAAAATTTGAATGTTCCATTGAAATATACAGCAGAGAACAATCAAGGTAATACAAAAAACGAAAAACATACAGGGTGTGGTATTATTATTATTCCTGCTGGTTTACAAGAAAATGCTCTTCAGGAGTTAAAAGGGCTGTTGTTTGTTGATGTCGAAAACTATGGGCATATTCCAAATTTACAATAAACGTATACAGGGTGTCCTTTAAATACCTTAAAAGCTTCAGGTAGCACTCTTCTGTAAGAAATACAGTCCTCAAAAACACTAACACGAACTTCCTATAGTGCTTAGTTTCCTCACACGAGACACTTAAAGAATATTATACTTGGCAACGTTGACGATGTCTTTGCATTTATGGAGAATTTAATTAGTAGGCCGATAAGTAAATCAAAGATTTTGACAAATGTCGAAAAACAAATTTTCTACTTTTCATCACAATACCATGGCCTTGCACTGTTGTCAAATGTAGTATTTACGAAATTTATCATTTTTAACAGTACTTCCAGAAGAGCAACTAGAGCGTCAACTCAATATTAATCTTTACATAATCAAGTGGCAGTCAGTCACTTATCGGCAGATACGTGCAACATTAAGGTTCTCGTTATTGTTTCCATGAAATTCTGTTTTAAAGATATGAACTTTAACACTCTCGTACAAGAAAACTAAGCTCCAAATACCTACTTTTTTTTGAAGATTTTGTATTAAGCATTCATAAAGGAAAAATGCTACCTGAAGCTTTTAAGGCATTTAAAGGACACCCTGTATATGTATAGTACCTATACAACAAGTTTGAACAGCTTTATGAATGCTTCCTGTTTCTCAAACTCTATATTCTCTAATCTCGTCATTCGTTTCCTTCTAACCCTCGGACTTCCATTGCCTCTAGGACTTCTACTATCCTTTTCTGGCGGGATTCAATGCCACAGTCGCTTAGGCTACCGTAAGTCCTCCATTCGCTGAGTTTGACCACAATATTCTTTTTATTTCAAGGCGTTCATGATGTTGCCATCAACTTGTATTTTCGCTCCGGTTTCTTTGTATGGTACATGTTCTTCTATGCCAAAAATCCATCTCTAACGCCTGCTTTAATTCCTTATATACACCTCCCATACTTCAGAGCCATACGTGACAAAATACCCTCCATTAGGATTTTGCAGATATTTTTTTGATTCAGCAGTAATGTACTGATTCGAAAAACCAGTTTAATTGTATTATCGCTTTCACCTTGAGTCGCTTCATTTGTTAATATCATCGTTGCTCTTCCTGACTTTGAAAAGATGACCTCAAGATATCTAATTTTTTATCTTGCATGTGTCAAGGATATGATCATTGCCTCCTTCGCTTATTACTAGGTATTTTCTCTTTTGTAAGTTCACAGTGGGGCTTCATTTACGATATTCTTCTTGTAATTTTTGGAACATAATATACAAAATGTCTTCTTCATCAGTTGCCAGTAGCACTTGATCATCTGCAAATAAGATCACCTCCAATGAGGACACCCATCCCACCACACTTCCTTTTCCGCTCTCTCAGAGCTTCATTTACTTAAATTTTAACGTCAAAGCTATGTTACACCTTGATTTACACTTTCACTAGTTCGAATCTCTTATGAATCTCTCTATCGAATCTCTTGTGACTGTCTTCTCCCAATTTTTATCATACTGGTTGTTCCTGTGTAAATAACTCTGCGGCGTTGATATATATTTTGTTAATACCATTGTTTTCCATGTTCATCCCTAACTTATTAATGGAAGACTATGGTACGTGTTGAGTAGAACTACAAATATAAGGTGTACAGATATGTTTGATGACTTCAACATTATCTATACAAGACCTCTCGACTCAAAAAACCTTCTATTCTATTCTTTAGTCCTTTGCCATAAAATTTACTTGGTGAACTTATGACACGAATTGCTTTGAAAATGCTAGAATTGTTCCGCTTTCCTTTTCTATATACAGATGGCATATATGCTTTCTTCCATTCGTCCTGTAGGTATATTGCTTATCCAAGAGCTTTACCATTATTCATAATACTTAATGTTTTGGCAAGTTCCTGTATTTCTAAACATCTAACATTGCCTGGTTGTTCTTGATAATTATCGTTCTTGTACTCTTTCCTGTCTTCTTGAAGTAGATTTGAATAGTACTCGTTGCTTATATTAATTAATTAACCAGTTATCGAAGCAGTAGAGGGAACGATAAATTGAACAACACGCATTTTTTCATTTACATATTTCTTTTAAATATATTGATTTTAAAAAAGGTTTATAAATATAGTAGTTTTGAATCACACTGTACAATACACTAACGCCAGCTAAGTTAACCACCTAGCCAACCACCCAGAACATAAGAAGAATGAATTCATTATTTCATTCCCATACGAACACCTGCTTACCAATACTATTAGGTAGGTCAGTAATTTCTGTTCAGTGCGTTGTTGTTATCACAAGCCAAACAAGTTTTTACGTGTTTGCCACTTTGGATTTGCTTATCCTGATCATGAAATCACTACCCAGTCATTGTATTTTTCCACAATTTCAGTTTCTATAAGACGATCATACTCGTATGAGTCGAAACATTTACTAAAGGCGTGGATTTACCGATTAAGCATATAATCGTGTAAAAATTGGAAACTGTTAATATACAACTTAATCATTTTTCAGTATAATAATGTCGTTTTTATATTTCGTTGTTGTTGCATGTTAAAGCGTAGAAACTATATTATTCATACACAGGATAAACTGGCGTTTTTCTACAGGATGTATAACAAATTGAATTCTTATCAAACACGATGATTACAAATTATGCAGCAGCCAATTTCCAGGACATTTTAGCAGCAACCTCCGAAATAATACTCAAAATTGCCCATACAAATCTGTTAAGTAGTACAAACTGAAGACAATTGGTTTTTTTTAAACAAAACATTACAGTCCGTATATCAACACAGTAAAGTCTTTCTTACTATTTATTTAATGTGTACATTTATAATTATTTAGATAAGGGCTTTTTCTAACGACAGAAAAATATATATTATACACGCAGAGGTTATATCAATCTCTTAATCTACGAGGTTTGTTCAACTAAAACTCATCTTTGCTTTATAAAAAGATTATTCAACAATTTAATTACAGATAATTACCGTCACAGTTAAGGCACCGATCCGATTGTTTTACTAACCGACGTATACTCTACTCATGGACTTGTTGTAGCTGCTGATTGAAGAAGTCTTCCACAGCTATCTGTACTTCTGCGTCAGACTTAAAATGCCAACCTTTTAACGCCTTTTTAAGCGGTCCAAAAGTATGAAAATCGCAAGGCGATAGATCCGGGCTATAGGGTGAATGCTCTAAAACCTTCCATTTCTTTCGTTGAAGATTTTCTTTTACCATATTAGCAACATGAGGCCTAGCATTATCCTGCAGCAAAATGACCCCACTCGTAAGTTTTCCTGGACGTTTCATTGACATTTACTCCAGGTTCCTTAAACTCTAATACTCTATCAACAAAGGTCCTTCATGGTAAAAATAAATGTTAACATCACCTTGCTTGCAGAAGGTTGTGCTTTAGACTTCTTCGGTGAACTTAAATGTTTCCACTGCATCGACGATCACTTACTGGATGGTTCGTAGTAATAGCACCAAGTTTCGTCACCAGCAACTATTGACAGAAGGAAGTCATCACCATTTTGCCTATAGTCTGTGAGGTGTTTCTGTTCATTAGACAAGAGACGAGGAATGCATTGCGAACAAACTTTGCTGTAACCTAGATTACGAACAATACTATGGACAGACTCTAATTGAAATTCGACGATTTTCTCTAATAAGGCCTTCCACACATGCCATATTGTTTTCTATTAATGAAGTACACCGTGCACCTGGTAGCGGCTCATCCATAGTACCCTCTTTTCCATTCTTAAATTTTCGGCACTATTCCTTCACAGTTGGGTACGCAATACATGCATTCCCATACACTGCTTGCATTCGCGTATGAATCTGCAATGGCTGCACAGCCTCAGCGCATAAAAATTGTAGGACCGCACGCGGATCAAACTTGGACGGATTTTCAACAACAAACGCCATTTCAAAATCGAAGTTTTAAAAGTCAGAAACTTATTAATGTGTTGCTTACAAACACTACTAACATTAACAAACGTCATTTGAATTATTGCATTAGTTTTCAAGGCTAATTTGATCAAAAATGGGTTTCAGTTGAACAAGCCTCGTACTTCATATTATTAACAAAAATTTGAGCTGAATTTTCCCATGCTTCTATAGCATTCTATCAGAGCCTAATCCTTATTAGGAAAATATCAGAATTTGCGCTTAATTACACTGTAATTTTTAAAGGTTGAAAAAAGGTAGAAATTAAATTGAGAGGTATTTTTACTTTCCTTTAGAGGTTGAACACATATTCAGAAGTATAACCAAGTACCTCAGGGTATTTAATCTCCTAATTCTACCTCGTTTAGCATGTATAGCATTTTGTTCTACCTCAAAGTTACACGAAACGTATAATAATATAACATTTAAGGAATTGCATTCTACGTTAAGGTACTGTTGAGAGTTTTCTACCTCACCGTATAATTTTCTCTGGTAGGGAATAATTTTACTGCTTCTTGAAAGGTAGAAATTTTATTGGTCGGGGAATA
>JABXWE010016992.1:0-19868 GCA_014611495.1 Limonius californicus | reverse complement strand
AATTAAAATACAAATGGTAGATAATGATGGGAAGTAAATAAAAATTACATGGAAGGAACTTTCTCATACTTAAATTAATAGCTACTAAATAAAATATATTTCACTGTACACATATGGAGTAGTTACTTTTTCTGTATTTTTTCAATATTATCTAAATTACCATTTCCTAAAATATTAGCATTTGTGAAATTCTCAAAACCCATACATCTTAGAATAATTCCATTTTATGTCGATGCAATGTTTAAAAAAGGATATAAACATGGAAGTCGTAGATGATGATTATGTTACACATAAACACAGTGAGGGGGCATTCGTCGAGATGTAGGATTTATTATTTAGTTTCAGAATATTTATGCGTCAGTACACGAACAGGCGCATCATACACGCAAGAAAAGCGATCGGCAGAATTCTAAACACGAAATTCTACAACGACCAGCAAAAATTGCAACTTTCCAATACATTATAAAGATTCCACTTGCCTCAATGATAGGGAAAAAGCTTGAGTACCTTTATTTTAGACCATCACTGTACTTCATTCATTATTTGGAATGAATAAATAAAAAACCAAAGTATGTGTTATAGGCCTAACGGTGCCAACTCTAAACATAATTTTCTTAAGTTTCCAGTTTCGTCGGAAATTACCGCAACTTTCTTACTTTAAATGGAACACCCTGTATATTTATACCTTGTTCTACATAAAATTCTGGCCTTAGTCCACATGATAATAATTTGTTAAGCATTTCTAGTTCACCAAACCATGTGACGTGCGGCCGCTTTTATGGAACGTATCCTGTATGCGCGACGTTTATTTTTATTGAATGTACCCTATATACGCGACGTTTATATATATTTCTGCAAACGCAGCATTAATCCAAGTCTTCACGGTGTTAAGTGCGGGGAAAAGACAAAAGTCAGGCTCCAGCTCTCGACCTGAGTGTTACACAGATTTACCCCGAGAGTCCCAATCAGTGTAATTTACCAATAGGTAATTACTTTCGCTTTGTGTGGTACCATTCACGGTATGTCAAAGAAAAGGGAATATTCCGAAAATTCCGCTTAAAATACCGATTTGGGAAATGTATGACGCAATATTGAAAAATCTGCCAAAAGCAAGTGGTTTCGACAGATGCAACTGCAGCAACTCCATCACTACACCCAAAAACTGACTCAAGCTTTACAACCTCCTGAAGGGCCAATTTTTCATCGAAAAAAAGGTGAATTTTCAAAACCTTTCTTAGCCACGTTTCAGCTGTTCCATTTAGTTTCCCGAAGGATAAGCCCCCTGAAACGACGCCGTTAATTGTGACATCTTGTGAAATCAGTTTATATTTCGTATGTTTTATTCGAAGATTTTATTTAAGCGATATAAGAAAACACTGCGTGTGCAAAGCCTTCTGCAGTATCCTTTTTTCGGGGATTATTAACTTAGATTTAATTGTTTTAGATTCACCTGTGTGAATTAAATGCCATTTTAACTCGACTCTTATTTTATTTTGATCTTTGTTGAAAGCAATGTGAAGATTCCTGTAAAGGCAGCTGATAATGATTGCTGAGCCCCTTTGTTTACGGGACTAGAATTCACTTTTTTTTTATTAAGAGTAATTGCGTGGAAAGATAAATTCCATCACGCACAACCTTCAGACTGGTTGTTCAAAGTAACGTGGAGCTTTAGCAGTTTTGGATCTAGTTATATTCGCGGTGGCGCCCCCGCTACGCTAGCGCATGCCGTCGTTTATGTGTCACAATTCCTAAAACCCGTGACAACCACACAGTGTAAGTGCTTGTGTATGTTTATCTGAATTTTTCATAATGGTAGTCACAATCGATGGAGATAAAATTCAAACTTCTCCAAACATTAGAACATGCTGCCTACCTTTTCTATTCTTCGAATTACATCTACCTTCTCTTCAAGCGTGATTGATCTACGCGCTTGGTTGCTTAATCTAACTTTACTGCACTCCTGTTCTCGCACGCCGTGCGTGCCCATTTGATAACCTTGTTTGGGTTTAATTGCTTGTATTATACGGTTCATTTGCAGATTAAATAAGAAGGGACTAAGGGAGTCCCCTTGTCTCACTCCTTTATTAATGGCTATGTTGTCTGATAAACCTTCGGAGGTTTTTATTTTTGTGGTCGTATATGGATAAATGTCTTCTATTACTTTTGGGATCTCCAAAGAAATGTTCTCTTCGTTTAAGATGTTGATGATATCCTGTTTATTGATGCGGTCAAAGGCTTTTGTGCGATCCTCAAAGCATGGGAAGGCAGTGTGATTGTATTCGATTGCTTTTTCTATAATCTATCTCACTATTAAGATCGCGTCCGTTGTTCCTATATTCCTTCTAAAACCTTGTAGTTCTTCTGTCATTTCAATATTCTCCTCTAATTTTTCTCGGATGACCGTAGTGAATAATTTTGCACCGGCGTTTATCAGTGTGATCCCTCTATAATTGTCTGGTATTTTTCGGTTACCTTTCTTATAGATCGGTATTGTTCTGCTGTTTTTCCATTATTTGGGCATTTGTCCATTGGGATTTTATTAAAGAGGCTATGCATGTGTTCAATGAGTGCCTGTCCGCCATATTTTAGCATTTCGTTTGTGATTGAGTCCGGCCGTCGGGTCTTTCGGTTTTTGAGTTGGCGTATTTTCTTTTTTATTTCTTCTAATAGTATTGTGATTTCGTTATTATTTAAATGGTTTGTTTCGTATGCAGGAGGGGAAGGGGAAGGCAGGATTGGAGCACATGAATAGAATGAAATCCACCGCCAACTGGCGCACCAGCCTGGAACTATATAGACACAAACGAATACAGAAAGTAGTAGAAAGTATCTCCATTCTTCAAATTGGTACCGACTATATCCTTCCAGAGTGATCCTTTGACAAACCATTCACTGTGAGATCGCAATGAGTGGGCCCAAGGAACCCCACCTCATTTGTCAAGGAGGCTAGTCTGGTGCACAGACGGCTCCCGCACAGCAGAAGGAACAGGGGCCGGAATATATGGTGAAAGCCCAAAGGAGCACATTAGTGTATCCCTGGGAAATAAGGCCACAGTCTTTCAAGCTGAAATCTTTGCAATAATGCAATGTACCAAGGAAAATGCAAAACGCGGGTATACTCAACAATGCATTAGCTTCTTATCTGACAGCCAAACAGCTTTAAAATCACCTGAATCACCTCGCATTAATTCCAAATTAACGAGGGAATGTCTATAGCTCTTGACATCCTTGTGTGAAAAGAACATAGTTCAGTTCATATGGGTGCCAGGACACAAGGGGGTAGAGGGAAACGAGAAAACAAATTCCACCCCGTTTATAGAGCCAGAACCTCTATTGGGTATCCCCAAACAAAGCATCCGAACAGCAGTAAAAATGTGGACCATTACACAACACATTTCTCGCTGGGAGACAGTACAGGGACAAAAACTGGGGAAGGAAATAATTGGAACGCCTTCTCGCAGACAACTGACGTCCTCCATTTAGGACGAATTCAGATTAGACCGTTGATAGGACTTATAGCAGGGCAATGCCATCTGCGAAAACACCTTCACAAAATTACTTTAACATATTCGTTTAGGCATTTCCGTTGATTCTGCAGCATTCTCCATCTCCGTTTTTCGACACCATATAGGTCGTATTCCATGTCCTTCATATAACTTTCCCAGTATTCTTCTTTTCGTTTTCTTATTTCTTGATTGTATTCAAATTGTTTATATTGTTTATATTCTTGATATTTTTCCTCGAATGGTGTGCTTTTATATTTCAGGAAGACCTTTTTTTCTCGAGGGCTAGTCCCCTTATCTCGTTTGTAAACCAGGGAGTATTTGTTGGTTTCATCCGACCTTTACATTTTCCAGGGCCGGGTGCTTCCTTGGCTGCCTCTAGTATATTTGTTATGATTGTAGACCATATCTCGCCTTCTCTTTGGCTTTCTGTGCAAGAGTTGCTCAGAAATTTCTGCTCGAATCTGGATTGGTAGAGCGCTCGAATCGTCGGTTCTTCTAATTTTTCGATATTTATTCTTTCTATTACTGGGGCCTCGTTCTTTGGTAGAGTTACCCCATTTAATGTTATTTTACATAGATCCACGTTTCGTTCCAATATTAGCTAAGTTAAGTATTCTTACGTCCAGTGTTCTTGTGGGATGGATTTCTTTGTATATTTCAAACAGTCGGGATATCAAGCTGATTTGTCTTAGCAGACTCGTCTTGTATACAAACGTCCAAAATGTATCATTGTGTTGTGGTTTTTTTAATAATAGGAGATTTTATTTTTGTTGTACACTTCATCTCATTGACAGCCTTTTCGCCCCGCTGGGAATCGGCCTCTTCTCTGCCACGTTTTTCTCCTCAGCGCTAAGGTGAAAACACGGGGGACCTACAATTTAACGTCGAATCTGAACAACAGAAATTCCAGAGAAGGTTTTTAGCATTAAGATTCCATGGTTGCAAGCCGGATTGGGAAATTGTGTATGGTGGGTTGCAGGCAAGATTTTTATAAATCTGCATAGTAATGCTTAGGTTTCGAACCCAAGCCAGAATCAACGTTCTACTCAGAAAGCGAGCGCTCTAATATTTATATAGTAAATAAATAACTAAAATGTTGCGAAAATAATGTTTTCTAAATCTGTAAATATCGTTTTATAGGGGTGTTCAAATATATCTTTGAATAAAGGCGCTTCTCAGTCACAGGCTCTGACCAAAAACGGTACGTATTTAAATAACACCGTGTATCTAGGAAACCACAATATTTCCAGAATTTTATAAATTCAGTAGAGTGCTGTTGCCAACCAGTATGCAAGTAAGCTAGCCCTTATTCAAAGTGGATGGAAGCTCTACAACGACATTTGAATTTTAAATTAGTGCAAAAACGTGGAGAAGTAATAAAACCCAGTGTTTTATTTATACATATATGTATTCAACGGAAACACGGTCACCAGGTGATGTTTTATTCCGCGTTTTATGCAAACGCTCTATTTTTATTTTATCTGCATTTTGGATGAATATTAAACACCGAATAGTTTCGTAAAGGTTAAGTGATCCTTTAATGGAAAAACAAATTGTGACGCAAGCACCCAGACTTGCTACACAAATCCTTTACAATACGTTTTGGGTGTTGTGTCATATTCCTGACTTTATAATCTGCTTAAGGCCTTTCAAACCATAAAATAAACCTGCTTAATGAGGCAGAAACTGTATTCGCCAACAACTACAATGCTCCTGTCACGTAAACTCATGTTAAATAAATTTTTCAATTCCCTTGAAACACCTCTCAATGGAAACGTACATACAAATTTTCAAATTGACTTGTAGTGGGTCGAAGGTGAAACCACCTTCAATCCCAAATCGCTTCGGCCTGGTAAAAATAGCTAATCTAAAGGGAATGCAAATTCAATTGCGTCAATCGGATGCTGTTCTAAGCGAAACACGCAAATGGGTAAATCACAAAAATGAGGGATCCCGCAGGCTCAGTAAGAGAAAAATGCCTTTTTATAAGCAAATCGGGGGCTTACAGGGAGTGAAGGCAATCAGTTTGAATAATTTGAAGAACACGAACTGTCAGATACTGAATCTCAAAGGAAGGAAATTTAATTTACGTCTTAAAGAGAAAATTCCGAAGCATTTACGGTATCGAAAACTTATTAGAATTCGTCAGAGTGTTTTAAAATTGTAGACTGTAATCAATCCGCCCGAGAATGAAGCATCGTGATAGAGAGCCGAGAGCAAAAATTATTTAAAGTAAAAGGGAAATTAAAAAATTTAGAATTTTAAATTAAAATACTCACAAATGCTTAAGGAGTTTTAAACAGAGAACATGTACTAACTTTATTACAAGGGGACATATTATTATATCATATTATACAGCTTGTTATAAAATTCCGGTGTGTACAAGAGCGTAAAGTTGTGAACAAGAGCGCTATTTTATTACATGTTATTTTGTACGATCGATCTCTATTCAGCTTTCCTAAGTTTACTTTACCCTCTTTTCCAAGTACGCTTCGCTATACTGAGAACCACTCACCGACTTGAGAAATAAACAAGTTGGGAAGAAGTTTTATTCCCATGAAGGATTATAAAATAACTAGAAGATATTCAAAAATTAGAACAAAAAATGAACAAAACAGTTTGCTTGTACTTCCTCATACTTCAAACGGTTTTTGCGGATTTACTAAAGTTTCGATATGATGACGGTGAAGATATTAAACATTGTTAGATAGACAACTACCACGTACTCTTAATCAAGTGCAACTTCTAAGCCGCAGCTGTCGAAGCACCATGTATTTGCCGAAACATCTAGTAAGTATGAAACAAACCACCCTGCTGTATTTTTTAACATTTCGATCGGACCACATGGTCATATTGTTCATATAAAGTCTTAACTGACGTTAATAATAAACAATATTTACAATTTACAGAGATGCTTTAGAAGTACTATATTGCCTGAAATACAAGCAACGAGTCTGCTAGGGTGACTACCCCTACTAATTTAGCACAGTTTATTTGGAAAGTAGTGTATCTAGGCAGCTAGACTTTAGTAATAGTATTTTAATTGATAGCATTGCAATAGTTTATTTAAACATTTCGAACTGTTGCTACTATAAGCTACAATGTTAATTTTTCAATGTATATGGAATTACAATTAAAAATATACATTTTTTATGTAAAAACTATATACCTACTGCATGTTACTTCTAGGTGGATTACTAGAGTCAAAGAAGTGTCATGTTCATTTGGTTTTGACACTTCATTTGAATTAAACTCGTATTTTAATTGCCGCTTCATAGGAATCAAAATTCAATTTTAATTGCAATTCTTAAGTCAATCGCTATATTATTTTTTTGTGATTAAGTTATGGGAGGCCACTTTCGCAAAGCCTTTGAAAATTTCCCTTTGTAGGTTGAAATTGCCGATTAATGTTATATCTGCGCCTGACCCTGGACGCTTTCCGCGAATTTACGTGTCAAATCGTTCCAGAATTATTTCAACATATTTCGCAATGTAGTGTAATCTTTTGAGGCAATGCAGGTTCGCGCTGCATTTAGTTAGTCAATTGCCTTCGCTCGACTCTGGTCTACCAATTCCATCTGCAGGGACCGGTAATAAATCCAGTACTGCAGGGGCGGCTTGGGTTTTCAACGGGTGTCCATCGCGTGAATTTCCTAACGCTGTTTTCACCGTGGGGTGAACAGAACCATCAACAAGTGTCGGATTTAAAGAAACACGCTGGAATTTTATCCCTGGAAAGTCAAATCATGCGAAATTGCCGATCGCCCATTTGTTGCTCCTGCACATGTGACGTTGCTGCGACAACTAGGAAGGTTGTGCAGCGAAAATTTCGTCTCGAAATTTCCCGAACATCATCTGCCTTTTTTTCCGGACCAGAAAACACCCCAGATTGTGCCAGATTTTCTGCATCTTGAAAACACCCCAAAATTGTGCCTGCCTCTCTCTACCCCATTCATCGAGAGCCAAGGTAAAAGAACTAGTTTTTTTGTGTTGTGAAACAACCTCTTACGCGTTTCACTTTGAAAATTTAAGGTATTGAACCCTTTTTTTATGCGACAAAAAGCGACCTTCAGTCGTCGTTTGTCATTCTTTTTACTGTTAATTGTAAAAAGTAATTACATATTGTATTATTCTTGTAAACTCAGACGCCACTGGCCACGTAGATTTGTTTAAAATGTTAAATGCCATAAGCGAGGGGCGGAGGCACAACGTTGTGCCCAAGAGATTATTATGGACCATGTTCTGAACCGTCGCAACGCTGTTGGACGGGAATATTTTGTTTCTCTTGACGACAACGCAAGGCCGCCCGGGTTGTTTTAGAGATGCTTCGAGATACGGAAATAAACCATCTTGCTCTTCCTCGGCTATCTCCAGACCTCAACCCCATCAAACAAGCATGGAACCTTTTGCAAAAACAGCTGGATCATCATAATCCAAGGCCTACTACTGTGAAACAGCTGAGGGATGTATTGCCGGTACTGTGGCATCAATTTTCACAACAACATATTGATAATTGCAGTTATACGAGTAAGGTACAGAGCAGTTATTACTGCCAGAAGAGGTGCCACGCGGTATTACAATTTAATACATTTTTAAATTAAATAACGATTTTCCTTATAATATTGTTAAATTTCTTCTTTAAACGTACCTTTGTTGTAATTTCCATGTTCATTACTAAAAAGATGTTACATTTTGTTGTTTCGGTAGTTTTTTTTATTATAAATGCAATTGGTGTTGCCTTTAAGTGTCTTACACTACCATATCCCTATTCATCTTTGAGTAGTTTATATGCAGATTTGTACTGTTTCTATATATATGTATTTTCATGGAATCCTAGATTGCAGTTCTTTTAGTTTAGTCGAAGGGTTGCGTACGTTTTACCAACAATTTGAGATTCGGTAATTTTTTGGTTAAACAATGTGTGTCTTGCCGGATCACACAGGTATTATTATGCTGGTGATGAATTTAAGCCGATTGCAAGCCAAGCTCGAACCTATTAAACGATAACATTTAATAAAATATACAAGGATTTGGATGGAATGCAGGAACCTAATACATTGATGGATATTTGGAGTACTATGGTGGGAGTTTTTAAGCGAACCGAAATAGTGTGGGAATTTGTGTTGGAACATGCGGGTTGAAGTGTTTTTAATCAAGTGTTACATTACTTGTGAGGTTATTCGTTTGACTTGGTTTATATTTGGTTTTCCGTCGTGCTTATAAAAAAAATTATATTAAAATCAAAAATGTTTTTATATTTGACAAAGTTACAATTTATTTATTTTGAAAACTAGTATCCTGGTGTTAAAATTTTCCTTGGTAATTTAGCTGTTGTTTTTGTTATTGATATGATATAAAATAATTGAAATTGTAAAAATAATATTTGAAAAATCTGTAAGAAAAATACTTCTTGAATTGAATATATTTAGAAGAACTGTAATCATAGAAAAGCTGCATATTTAGTAAAACCCTTTTTGTGAATGAAAATGTCTTTTAATATACAAATTATTTGGAGTATCCAGTTTTGAGATCGGGGAGGAGACGTGAACGACAAGCACCACATAGGAAGCAAGGCAAGTTTTAACGTCACTTTGTAAGATTGTCTGATAAAAAGATTGGAGTACGGAACGCAGAGAACTTCTGAGAAGCTGTTAAAGTTACCTTGTACATAGATTGTTATTTTGATATATATTTAGGTCAGCTGAAGAAGGGCGAAGGAGTTCGTACCAGTATTGTAATCCTTGTGTGAGCTGGTAATTACACATATTGTTTATTTACATACGAATCATTAAGTTAACTTTAATAGTGAACCGACTCCAAAGAGATTAGTCTCAAAGCTCTTCGACTAAATTTTAGCTGGCGTTTTGTATTTGGCAAGTTGTATAGAATATTATAAACTTTGGTTTCATACATTTTTTCAAAATTCTGAGTTATTAAATTATTTTGTCAAAATAAATTATTCTGTCAGTGTCAATTTTTAAAAATTAATTTAATAATGTCAGTCCCAATGTGGACCATTTATCATCTATGACAGAAAATGACGCTGTAAACGTGGGGTCACTTCTTTGGCCCGAACGTTTATGATAGTATATATATTGACTAAACGATAAGCATGTTTGCTACCTACAGAGGAGGACTGAGATGCCCGGCAAATAGACCCTTTTCGCTAATCCCTGGTTTCGCCCTAATCATCGCTACTCCCCTGGCCATCCACTTCCCTATACTCCCCTTCTCTCTTACCGAACCTTCTTGACCGCCTGATGAATAACAGGATGTCTGTACACGTGACCAAGTTCAACTCTGTGTTGTACAGCGTCTCTCCATTGTAGCCTTGATGCCTCAGTCGCATCGATGCTTCATATTCTCCTAGAAAGTGGAAGGCAGTTCCTTATGCCTTTCACATACCTGGCATGTCGGATCCTCCTCGACACTCAAAAGATTTAGGTGTCTTCTATGTCTACAAGGCGCTGTAAGAACTCCTATCAGTACGGTTAAAGTCCGTCGGCTTCTCCCTAGTAGCCAGACCGACTTAGATTTTTCCGGGCCGACTATAAAGAGCTTTGCCTGTCTGCAGCCACCAAAGGTACTACTTAGGGATACCACATACACCCAATATAAGGCACGTTTCCGATTATGTTCTTTGCAAAATTTTGGAATTTTAATGATTTTGTCCACGATATTATAAATTTAAAATTAATAAGGGCAAAAGTAGTTATAAATCCGATTGTAATGTAGGACATTAGTTGTATTGGCGTCACAAAGTTGTATAGCCGGTAGCGCAAAGAAGCATCCACTCTCTATGACATCCTTGGCAGCTAGTAACACTTCAATTTCGCATATGCTCATTGCATAGAGGTTACGTGACCTGCGCCTTGAAATCCTAGAAAGGGTTCCGGTCCAAAGCAGGTATACCCGGCGCCCAACCAGGCAAGATATTCTGCCCTCTCGTTGCCAGAGACCCCGCAATGTCCCAGTAGCCAAACTAGTTTTACCTCCCTCCGCCTTGCAAGCACTTCTAAAGCGTCTTCACGTTTCTGGACAAAAGTAGACCGCGTCC
This sequence comes from Limonius californicus, assembly GCA_014611495.1. Taxonomy (NCBI): domain Eukaryota; kingdom Metazoa; phylum Arthropoda; class Insecta; order Coleoptera; family Elateridae; genus Limonius; species Limonius californicus. The sequence goes on along the minus strand of JABXWE010016992.1, from coordinate 9,305 downwards.
TAGATGGCCAGACAGCTTTGAAAACTGCTTGATTCTCGGAACAAATGTAAACTACCCGTTTCGCTTACAGTCTAACATCTTCGTTTTTTGCCACTGCCAGGATAGCATAAACTTCCACCTGAAAAACCGTGATGTACTTTCCGATCGCAAAACTTTTTGTACTGCCTGGTTCTCAATTGCCGACTCCCGCAAACTCTTCGTCAGCTATAGGCGAATGGTATATATAACAGATCAGGGAGCCGCAGGGAAGTTTACCCCCTTGAACTCCCACTGGTGCTTGCTTAGGGTTGCAAGGGAGAGAATAAATATTGTTTCTATTTATTCAAATAGCGATAATTTTTAATAGTTTCTCTAAACCGTGAGTTTTTCCACCTTTGAAAAAAAAACATAATTAACATAATATGTGATTTGCTTTTGGACATGTAGCGGAGTAACAGAAACATGGGAAGATGCAGATTCTTCACTTAACGACCTTCCTGTTTAATGACCGCTCGACTTACGACCAGCTCTACAGCTGTCTCGCTTCCGCAGTAAGTCAGGGTAAACTACTTGAAGCTTTCGTAATCTCCAAGACTATATATTTATGTCAGCGAAAAGGAAGAGCATGACTTGACCTGGAGAAAACGCCAAGAATTGAAGGAAGGCTATTGATCTTAAAATGTAAATGATCATTCACGACTATGAAGATGTTAAAAAAGTTAAAGCAATAGCGCATGATATGGAGCTGGCGCTTTCGATCGCTTTGATGATCCTGACGGATAAAGATAGAGCGAAAGAAGAAGTGCAAATGGACAGAATTTACAGCCATAATACCTAGGCAGCGTAAAAGCTTCATTCATGAAATGGATAAATTACTGGCTGTCTGGTTTGTCTACCAAATACAAAAAAAAAAGAATATCGATGAGGCGTTTAACAGTTCAAGCCAAGGCACGCGGCCAACGAAGGCAAGGCAAAGAATTGATGGAAAAATCGACGGCAAGCCTGGATAACTGAATATTCAAAGAATCAGCGGTGAAGCAGCGAGCGCGAACGTTTTGGCCAATTTGATGAAATTATCGAGAAAGGCAGCGACCGCCCGGAACAGATCTTCAATATGGATGACGTGGAGCTTCTTCTCATCTATCGCTCCAAAAACCATCCGTTGAAATAGGTTTATAAACATACGCTGTCCATTTACTATCATCTAAAAGTTTCATGAAATATTTCGAAGGGTTTCACAAAGACGACCATATTGATGCCGTACATGAAACAATTGCAGAACTTGCTAACGTGCTTAATTTAGATGTTGAAGTTGAGGATATTGAACAATTAGTAGTAAATGTCGTGGAAGAACTAACTAACGAAGATTTAATAGAATTGGGAGCGTAGCAGCTCTTGCTAGAAGAAGAGGAAAAAATGTAAAAGGTACAAAAGAATTTCACTGTGAAGGGGTTAGCTGATGTGTTTTCAAAAGTGAATGCGGCTATATTAAAACTAGAGGATATGGGCCCGCCTGTTGAGCGGCTCAAGAAAGTGGAACGGCAAATGAATGAACTATTACGGTAGAATTTACGAAGAAAAATAGAAACTTACAGAGAGGATCACACTAACGAGATTCTTCCCAAAAGCTACGCCTAAACTCCTACCCCTACTAATGTTTTCATTTCCTCACCATCATCATCCTTACCTAACCATCTACAGCTCCGGATAACCTTGTTGATAACTTCGACGATGACATTGATGACAACGAACCACCAACCAATATTACTCTGTCTTTTTTATGAATTATATTTAATTTTTTTGGTACATCAATTCCATAATTTTTATGATTGTATTTTTATGGTCTATAATATATAAACCATTCAGATTAAAACAAAATTATCATGTGGGAATTTCCTCTAGACCTTCTCCTTATTCAGAATACATACAGACGATTAAGCTCCTCTCTTATCGCCAATTCGCCTAACAAACTAGTCGTAGGAACAGAACTCACTCGTAAGTGAGTGAGTGAGTGGTTAACAGTACTACGGCATCGCCGCAATTTTACGTAAAGACTTAGGTCGGTATGAATATGCTTGCAGTAAGATTACGTCCCATCGCTTATAAGCGGAAGAATAGTGGTAGTATACGACAGTAAAAACTGCACTTTAATAGTTCGAATGCTGCTCAGCAACTCACACTAAAAATCCATCGGATTAAACGCTATGACTATAACTAATGATAATAAACCGATTATAGACTTTGGAAAGCCACCAAAATATTAAAAGGACCTAATATACAAAATCTGGCAATCAGAAATGCGCACGTAACAATTTTCAAATATCCTGCAGATTTGCACAATGTCTAAAATTAACTTTCCAACCAAATGAAGGAGATAGCATTCAGGAATAGACTAATACATGAAGTCAGGATCATTTTATCTACTTCACCCAAAGAAGTCTTTGATGAAATTAAATCCAACATCAATTCGCAGACAGCTCCAGGTTTTGATCTGGTTACTGGAGAAATCCCAAAGTAACTCCCCAGAAAAGCGATTATAAAATTAGTAATCTCATTAACGCCTCGTTCAGATTGAGGTATGTTCCTCATGTGAAAAATTGCAAAGGTCATGATGATCCTCCCCGTGAAGTTTCATCGTACAGGTCGATTTCTTTGCTGCCAGTTATTCCGAAACTCTACAAAAAATAATTTCGTAAGAGACTCAATCCGATAATAGAAGAAAGGGGCATGATTACCGCTCATCAGTTTGGTTTCAGAGAAAGCCATTCCACAATTGATCAAGTACATAGGATTGCTGATAGAAAAATCGCTAGAAGAAAAGAAAGCTTGTTTCATAACCTAAACATGTTTCTGTCACAATAACATTCTCAACTTTTGCAATCCTATTTATCAGAAAGATATTTTAGAATTAAGCAGGAAGAGGCTTATTCTGAATTAAAAGAAATTAGAGCAAGAGTACCACAAGGTAGTGTATTAGGTCCAGTAGTATATCTGCAATATACTAGTGACATACCGAATCTTGAAGTGAAACCATAGCAACATTTGCTGATGATACTGTAGTTATTGCCGTTAGAAAAAATCAGGAAGAGGCTGCTGAGAAACGCCAAGCCTTCATTGATAGAATTAACATCTGGACTAAAACTTGGCGTATCAAGTTAAATGAAAATAATCCCCGATTTCATAATCACAATTTAAATTAAAATCCGCTAATTACTTAGAAAACCGATTGTTGTAACAATACTTAAAAGCTCCTTTAAATTTAAAAATGTATTATGAAACTGGCCCTAAGTCTGTACATGTCGACTTTACTAATAAACAGAAGCAACATTTATCCATCAGAATCAACGGTGCCCAGATTCCACGCTAACACAGCAAAGTCCATGTGAAATAGAAAAGGGAGGAACTTGGCGTAAAATACAAAAAAATGTATTAGTTGTCCACATACAATAAACTATTTGGCTACAAGGAGATTTTGAAGCCAGTCTGGACTTATTACACCCAACTTTGGGAATGCGCTAGCAAAACTAATATTCTCATTCAATGTTTCAAAATAAAGTATTAAGGAACATTTCTGATGGACCTTGGTACTTCCGCGACAGTGATCTCAACCGAGACCTTGAAATGGACACAGTTGATCAGACTATCGTGAAATTCGCCGGCTCCACCATCATGTGAACATCAGTGTAATTAAGTTGCTAGAATCTAAGGTATACTAGTGAGAAGCACCTTAGTTTTAAGATTTTTAATCATAGTTATATAGGCTAGAACAAAATTACTCATTGATCCAGTTAATTATCAGATTGTAATGTACTACATGCCCCTTAAGGTGAGAGAACGCAATTATAATATTACCTGATGTATAATACCATCCCCTTTATTAATTTTTAATTTTTCCCCTTCTAATGATACAAATAGTCGCTAGTACTTCCAAGGAATATTGCTTTACTTAATTTAGAAACAAAATTGCTTAATGCTTAAAATATATGTTAAGAATATGAAACAATTAAAAATAAAGATCTAAAGAGTAACACGTGGCACGATTATATTAAGTCCTCAGAAATAATCAGGCGAAAACGTGGCTGGTTGAAGTAGACCGAGTAAGTGTAGGTCAGAAATATGGGGAATGTGATTGAAGTGGAACGTCCAGGGAAAAGGAAACGGATCACCTAAGGGAATCCTTATTATTATTATATTACTACGTCCAGAGAACCGTACACTAAAAGATTTACTGTTCTGGCCCTATTATTATATATTGGTGTATTAAAGTCGATATACGTCTAAGCCATCGAACTCTAATGTATCTAAGACAAAAGAAAAGTATCTCCTGACAATCAGGACGTCTTAGTAACACAGTGTAAGAAGTCGCGCTTCGTTTTCCTCATTTTGTGTAAGTATTTTTACAGCTTGTAGTGACCTAAAGTACACCTATATGTGTGACATCCCCTGTAGTTAGGTGAACGAGGTCATTGGTTTTCTAATACGGGCCCCCATTTACGGTTTCAAATGTTATAATCCCGGACATATCCTCCAGGATTTCATAGATTGCTTTTGTGTCCGAGTTGTTATTGCCGGCCTTGAAGATTTCTTACTTTATCTGCCAATTAATTGCCAGCGATACCTCAGTGCCTATGTCAGAATATCCATTAAGCAACGTCCGGGGTGAAATACCAACTAAGAACTACAGGGATAATTTAAAAAATCCCAGAATTCATATCATTTTTCAAAACAATAGGTTTGTGTAATCTTCCTCCTTCTCTGACCAAAAACGTTATTAAGCCACAACTTAGAACTATCTCATATAAAGGCTTTCAGTGATGAGGTAAAAATAAACCCAGAAAACGAATCAAAAATCAGAGAAGATCTAACGCAATGGATTTCCTCAGGTTCTAAAATCTAAACACGGCACAGCCTGAATCTGAAGGTAGCAAAATATTGCACATCAACACTAGGCATAGATGAAAGCTTCCTCCTTGAAGTTATACTTTCGACATAAGGCATTATATATAATTCCTAACTTGGTAAGGTGTTTGCTCTAATTACTATAGCCTGTTAGGAAGCCGACCGTGGTTCTGGTCTCCTTCCTTCTTAAGCTTAATAGGAAATTCGTTTGCCTTACAGTCGATCTTTTCAAAAGAAATTTTGCCGACCTAAACTATTATTGCTGCTATTTCCGGGCATGGGTAATTTTTTAGTTTTTTCTTTAAAGTTGTCTTTATGAAGCAAGAAGGTATGCTCACAGATTGCTCAGATTGCTCAGATTGCTGCAAGTGCTCCAGAGATACCCTTCGAACAAACCGAACAACGTATTGCTTTCCCTGAAACCCATTATGTCCAGGTATGCATGGCTCTGTCAAATTATTGTCTTTGTTAGTGTCGGTAGATTCTTCTAGAATTCAAAACCAGGCTAAAAGATCATACATGTGTTACACAATGGAAATATGTTCTCTAGTTCTTACCCATCTTGTTTTTGCCATTTGTAAATGGCCGTGTTTACCTATATTTCCCTATCAATGTTTTCAATGGTTAACACAACGGAGATACTTTAATTTAAACAGATCTTAGCCATCTTGTCTATCGTTCTCAAATAACCATATTTCCTAACCAATATTTTAATAACCAACACAGCATTGCCATTGTTAAATGGCTATAGCGAAAAGTATTTCCTGAGCCATGATTGTAATGTTTAACACGGCGAAGAGAATGAATATATGGATGATTTTGTAAAAATAGTTCTACATACAGTATCTTATCGAAAATATGCCAATGCGCTATTTCCTACAAACCCAACCCAACAGAAAAATTCCTTACCTAGAGGTCCTTAATATTTAGTATTTGTGTTTTCGTATCATTATAGTGTGGACAATTATTCCGTATATAAAAGAACAGTGTCCTGTAGTAATAAAGCACAAAATTGCTGCGAGAAGACGGTTAAGAAGAATTTGGCATTCCACACACTACCCCTCAAACAGAAGGCGGTAAAACCAGACAGCCTCATAACTGAAAGAATTAATAACAGAGCTAAAAATGACTCATTCCTAGAGTACTTACAAAAGCTAAGCGCCTTAGCAGACTCCGTCTTCACATTATCGATAGCAACGAAAAACATTAAACATCAGCATCGGCCAATACCTGCCATACAAATAAATGACGGATCCTGGGCACGCTCAGATAAAGAGGAAGCAGAAACCTTCGCCAGCCACCTCACATCAGTGTTCCAACCATTACCTCATAAAATATCCTTGAACGAGGAACAAGAAGTAAACGAAGCACTAAAACCACCTTACCAGATGACACCACTCCGAGACCTCTTTACAGCTCGCGAAATATAGGAGATGATCAAAAATTACCTAAATCCAAAAATATCCCCAGGCTACCACCTCATCTTCGATCAATTGTTCAAAGAACCCCCCATAAAGCCGTTGTTATGTTAACATTAATATATATCGCAGTGTTAAGATTAGGCTTCTTTCTGGCTCGCACAAATGATCCTCATACCAAAACCCGATAAACCTCAAAACGAGACCTCCTCCTAAAGACCCATCAGGCTCTTACCTATCATGGGCAAACTTTTTGAAAAACTACTCGTCAAGAGACTAGAACCAATTGTAGAGGACATGAATCTGACCAAACCACCAAGTCGGGTTTAGGAAAGGCCATTCAACAATCCAGCAGGTGCATAGGATCGTAGATGAAATAAATTCAACCTTTGAAGAAAAAAAGTACTGCACGGCGATTTTCCTGGACGACAGCCAAGCCTTCGAGCGAGTGTGACACAAAGGGCTTCTTACAAACTTAAAAAAACATTTCCACCTGCGACTATACCATCCTCAAGTCATTCTTGGAAGATAGATACTTTCAGGTGAAATATGCTCAAGCAATTTGAGAGCTGTGACCAACTAAATCCGGAATACCACAAGGGAGCATACTTAGCCCAATGTAGTACTTACTGTTTACGGCGGATTTTCCTACAGGCAGACATTCAATAACGGCTACGTTCGCCGATGACATGGTCGTTCTAGTCAAACACAAGGATCCCACAATAGCTGCTACACTTCTACAACTGAACTTGTATGAAGTGGAAAAATGGGACTGAAAATGGGGAAATCAGCTAGGAAAAATCAGCTTATATTACTTTCACCAAATGTAAAGACGTCCCACCACCGATCCTCTTAAACAATACTCCACTAGCTTAGGTCAGCGAGGATGCATTTAGACAAAGGACTGACACGGAGAATCCATGTCTGGAAAAAGCTAAAACAACTGGGACTGAAACTAACGAAGCACTACTGGCTACTCGGACGCAGATGCAAGCTATCGCTATCAAACAAGCTGTGACCATACAAAGTTGCATTCAAACCAATCTGGTCATACGGTCGGCAGTTATGGGGTCCTGCAGCAAATTCAACCCTCCAAACATTGAAAGGCCTCAAAATAAAACGTTTCGCGCAATGTGTACTACGTAAGAAACGCAGACATCATAAAAGACTTAAAAGCGAACACAATGATAGAAGAAATAAGTGAAGGCAGTGTCAGATACTTAAATAAACTGTCGTACCACACCAACGTTAATGCAGTTAATCTGCTTGACAATAGTGTACATTTCATGAACGTTTCATGAAATATTTCGAAGGGTTTCACAAAGACGACCTTATTGATGCCGTACATGAAACAATTGCAGAACTTGCTAACGTGCTTAATTTAGATGTTGAAGTTGAGGATATTGAATAATTAGTAGTAAATGTCGTGGAAGAACTAACTAACGAAGATTTAATAGAATTGGGAGCGTAGCAGCTCTTGCTAGAAGGAGAGAAAAAAATTTAAAAGGTACAAAAGAATTTCACTGTGAAGGGGTTAGCTGATGTGTTTTCAAAAGTGAATGCGGCTATATTAAAACTAGAGGATATGGGCCCGCCTGTTGAACGGCTCAAGAAAGTGGAACGGCAAATGAATGAACTATTACGGTAGAATTTACGAAGAAAAATAGAAACTTACAGAGAAGATCACACTAACTAGATTCTTTCCAAAAGCTACACCTAGAACTCCTACCCCTACAAATGTTTTCATTTCCTCACCATCATCTTCCTTACCTAACCATCTGCAGCTCCGGATAACCTTGTTGATAACTCCGACGATGACATTGATGACAACGAAGCACCAACCAATATTACTCTGTCTTTTTTATGAATTATATTTAATTTTTTTGGTACATCAATTCCATAATTTTTATGATTGTATTTTTATGGTCTATAATATATAAACCATTCAGATTAAAACAAAATTATCATGTGGGAATTTCCTCTAGACCTTCTCCTTATTCAGAATACATACAGACGATTAAGCTCCTCTCTTATCGCCAATTCGCCTAACAAACTAGTCGTAGGAACAGAACTCACTCGTAAGTGAGTGAGTGAGTGGTTAACAGTACTACGGCATCGCCGCAATTTTACGTAAAGACTTAGGTCGGTATGAATATGCTTGCAGTAAGATTACGTCCCATCGCTTATAAGCGGAAGAATAGTGGTAGTATACGACAGTAAAAAGTGCACTTTAATAGTTCGAATGCTGCTCAGCAACTCACACTAAAAATCCATCGGATTAAACGCTATGACTATAACTAATGATAATAAACCGATTATAGACTTTGGAAAGCCACCAAAATATTAAAAGGACCTAATATACAAAATCTGGCAATCAGAAATGCGCACGTAACAATTTTCAAATATCCTGCAGATTTGCACAATGTCTAAAATTAACTTTCCAACCAAATGAAGGAGATAGCATTCAGGAATAGACTAATACATGAAGTCAGGATCATTTTATCTACTTCACCCAAAGAAGTCTTTGATGAAATTAAATCCAACATCAATTCGCAGACAGCTCCAGGTTTTGATCTGGTTACTGGAGAAATCCCAAAGTAACTCCCCAGAAAAGCGATTATAAAATTAGTAATCTCATTAACGCCTCGTTCAGATTGAGGTATGTTCCTCATGTGAAAAATTGCAAAGGTCATGATGATCCTCCCCGTGAAGTTTCATCGTACAGGTCGATTTAGTTACTAGTGACATACCGAATCTTGAAGTGAAACCATAGCAACATTTGCTGATGATACTGTAGTTATTGCCGTTAGAAAAAATCAGGAAGAGGCTGCTGAGAAACGCCAAGCCTTCATTGATAGAATTAACATCTGGACTAAAACTTGGCGTATCAAGTTAAATGAAAATAATCCCCGATTTCATAATCACAATTTAAATTAAAATCCGCTAATTACCTAGAAAACCGATTGTTGTAACAATACTTAAAAGCTCCTTTAAATTTAAAAATGTATT
>JABXWE010016991.1:0-19165 GCA_014611495.1 Limonius californicus | reverse complement strand
TATTATTCATAGCAAATAAACGAATTTACAATTATTGTTTTTTCCATTTCTTGTCTGACCATACTATTTATAAAAGTTTTCTGAGAGGTGGTGACCTTGGACTCAAGATCCAGTGAGGGGAATCTGATGACCTTCAATCGAAGGTCGAGTGAGGGGAAACAATGGCCTTGACCTTGAAATCAAGGTCAGGAGTGGGGGGTGGTCGCCAAACTGTCCAACTCTATCTACTAACATTAAACTACACGTTCTTGTTTTGTTGCAACAAACATTAAAGGATCTCAAAAAGCATTGCAAATACCGGTGTTTTTTTAATTTTTTTCTTTGAACCCTTCTGTTAACCTTAAATACTTAATTATATGAGTGTTAATAATGTAATGTATCTACTTCAGGTTTATGGCGTAATGTAGTCTGGTCATGGCAAAAGTCTACCATAGTTAACTATTTTGTTTGAACAGATATAAATGTTAATGGTTAAGTTGTATTAGTTTTATATTACAGTGCAATGACGTAATCGAAGAAAGTGAATCATATTTTCTTGTCGTGCTAGTATAATAAATTCATAGTTAAAACTGACATTCAGATACATTTCAAGCAACTGTTATGACAATTATTTTTAATTCGTTATGTTGTTAAAAGTGTAATTATGGCGAAGCTTTTATGGTAGTGCCGGGCATAAAAGAATTTCCATTTAGCATTGAATCCAGATGTAAAATTTAATAATACGTCTAGAAGATTATAAAAGGAGCATTGTGTTGCTTGCATTTGAGAAGAAACTTTTTAAACTTTTACGATTCTATTGTGCTGGAAACTACGCCCTCACAACTTTAGAAAAATGTATAAAATATGCCCCAGTTTTCCGATGCACTGGAAAATAGTTGTGATATTAAAATTCGCATAGCGTGTACTACAATTCAATTGCAACTTATCTCAAAATGATTTATTATCGGCGTAAAGGATGTTCAGAGAGAGTAGCCAATTTATGTAACTGTCCGAAAGGTAATGATCAGCAGATATATTGTGCAGCTATAAGAATAAGGTAATAAAACCTAAATGATCCGCCAAATTGTTTTGTTAACTTTTGAACTTTTGAACTATTGAATAAACTGTGTGAAAACGTAAAATATTAGTTTTACTAAACTGCAGTTTTTGTAATATACCGGGTGAATATTCCTAAACCGAACATAGGCAATTAACATGGGAAAAAGGTTTTTCGCAGATTGCTGCTCCCCATTTTAACTTAGAGGTTTATAATGACACCCATCGAAAGAAAATTTTTTCCTCGTCTAATGATATCCGAATTAGTTAATTTTTAGTTGTATTTCTCATTATTTTAGCAAAAATTCGCAATAAATCCAATTCGGAAAAATCATGTTGAGCCATGACTCGTAAGACAATAGACAGATTCAAAAGTCATTCAAGTGACAGATTCATTATGGCGACTATGATTTTAAGATTTCCAATTTTCTTTACTGAAATCAATTGGAAATTTTCTAAAGAATTGAAAAAGCTCTGGTTGAATTTCTGGTAAATGTAAAATTCAGTAAACTTCCTTAGCATCGGTCGTGTTTATTAGAAAATTGTTTATACACAAATAAAATAAATACATTTTAATAAACGACAATAATAATAATAATAATAATTTGGGAAAACAATAAAAGGATTACTAAGAAAGGTAGAAGAGTGCACGTAGTGCATTCAATAGAATTCTAGCTGGACTTTTAATCTTTTTTTCGACATTTTCATCTTAGGAGGAGTGTAAAACGTACAAGGAACGGAACCCAGGGGGACCCCTTGCATAATGATACACCTGTTGACAATAGTTAGGACAAAATTATAATTAGAAATTAATAATTAAAGAAAGTGTTCTAATAAACCTCCATTCTGCATTAAAAATGCCCCATCCTATTGTAAAACGAATTTCTGACGTTTGCCAACTGCCTATTCGTTATCAACCTGCACTCCTCAAATATTGCATTCCTCAAAGAATTAATGTTTGGGTGACGGGTTTTATAAATGCGGCTTTTCAGGTGACCCCACAGGAAGAAATCGCACGGTGCCAAATCAGGAGATCTAGCAGGCCAGTTGATTTCACCTCCTCGTCCAATCCATCGATTTGGAAATGAATTATTCAAATATTCTCTGACGTCTATTCCGAAATGAGCTGGACATCCGTCGTGTTGGAACCAGATATCCTGGTTTGGACGTGCCACCTCTTCAATTGCAGGGCCAACCTGAATAATTAACAAATCTAAATAATTTTCTGCATTTAGATTTCCTATAATTTCGAAAGGGCCTATAATATGAGAATTAAAAATGCCTGCCCAAATATTAATTTTTTGAGGCTATTGCGTTCTAAGATTTAAATTCAGATGGGGATTCTCCTGTGCCCAGTATCTATCGTTTTGAACGTTCGGTTCGTTATTTAAGGTAAAGGTACATTCATCCGTAAAGCAAATCGACGAGAGAAAATTGCGATCCGCATTAGCACGTTCTTGAATAATTTCAGAAAAGGTTTGTTTAGCTTCTTCATAAACGGCAATAGTTCTTGATGGCAATGAAACTTGTACGGACGATAGCCGTGCTTTCTTAAAATTTTGCAGACCGTTCCTTGTGATTTACCACATTCTAAAGCAATGGATCTTGTTGTACTCAGTCGAGGATTCCCAGATACCAGCCCAATAACAATCTCTTCGTAATTGTTTTCCCGTCTGTTGCCATTTATTCTGCGATGTTCTAATAAACAACCATAATGAGATAATTTTAAAACTATCATTTGAAGTGAATAATATTTACCTGAATTTAAGCAACCAGAATTTTCAAATTGGATTATTTGTCGTATTGTCGACACTGACGGAATAGGGCTCTCGTTAAACTGAACGGAAAACAAATCTCGCACCCTACGTTAACTATTTCCGCTGTAAACGTTTTTTACGATGAATACTTTTTCCTCAATGGAATACATTTTACAAAGAGTAATTAATGAGAGTTATCATAACTGATAACTTGTTTTCAAGCATGACCCACGTGATTTTTTTTCCAATTGATTTCAGTAAAGAAAATTGGAAATCTTAAAATCATAGTCGCCAACGGCATAATGAATCTGTCACTTGAATGACTTTTGAATCTGTCTATTGTCTTACGAGTCATGGCTCCACATGATTTTTCCGAATTGAATTTATTGCGAATTTTTGCTAAAATAATGAGAAATACAACTGAAAATTAACTATTTCGGATATCATTAGACGAGGAAAAAATCTTCTTTCGATGGGTGTCATTATAAACCCTCTAAGTTAAAATGGGGAGCAGCAATCTGCGAAAAACCTTTTTCCCATGTTAATTGCCTATGTTCGGTTTAGGAATATTCACCCGGTATATCTGAGTAAATTGGAGGACGACAGTTTATTTGATCCCATTTTTGAGTGGTAGTGAGACACAAAATTGCTAATAATTTTATTTTTTAATATAACATCTATCTATATCAACGCTATTAAACCATCTGTTCGGAGGTTGGTTTCTATCTTCATATAAAAAAATTCTTTGGCTGACTAACGAAGTAGCCATCGACGGCCTGTTTCAGTTCGTTGGCCGAGGAAAACTTTCGTCCTCTTAAATATTTCTTCAGTTTTCTAAATAGATAAAAATGGTGTCATATCTGTGCTGTAAGGTAGGTAAGCATTTTCCTGAAGCCTACATTCCTCTAAATCAGGCAGATGTCATTGTCATGCAAAAGCAGATTGCATTTTCTTAAGCAAATGTTGGTGTTTTCTGCAAATGGCGTTTCTTTGATTTTTTGTAATATTGGAATAAGTTTCTCTATTAAGTGTAATACCTCTTGACATATATTCGATCAATAATATATTCTCCATGTCCAAGAGAAGTGTGGCCATTGGCTTCCCAGCAGAAGGTTGGAGTAAGCATTTCTTGAAAGGTGTAGAACCCTTATGGGCCCATTGCATGGATTTTTGATTCCGTATCAGTACCCCAGCAATGAATCCAAGTGTCGTCATCACTCACCAGTCGTGATAGAAACTACAATTATTCTATAAAGTTGACAAATGTTGGTCACAAAGTTGTTGGCAGGGCAATTTTTGTTCTGGAGTCAGGAGTCTTGGAATCCACCGCGCTTCCATCTATTAAAGCCTAATTTATCGTGTAAAATGGTAATGATGCTTCACTCAGAAATTCCTAATTCTGAATATATGTATACTTGCAACTTTCAAACGTCTATTCTCCAACACAACAGCGTCAACTTTCTGGCACATTTCTTAATTAGTCGTATCTGAAGATCTACTCGAAAGGTCCTGGGTTCAATTCCCAGTACCGGAACATCAGTTTTTTAACCGTTCTCCCTTGTAAGGCAATGGCAAACCAGCGAGGTATTCTGCCTAGTAAATCTTCCCTGAAGTAGAAGTGTTTCTACTACCGGTGGTTCGGAGCCCACGTTAAGCTGTAGGTCCTCTATATCAGTGGCACCCTAAACGCGCAACATAGGCATAGGAGAGAAGACCGCTACGTCTCGAAAGAGATAAAGCACTCTGAGAAGAAGAAGAAGAAGGTCTACTCGATCTTGAGTCATCTTCAACGAATTCCCGTCCCGAACAAAATTGTTTACATCAAAATTTACCTTGTAATAAGACGGAGCTTCTCCGTAGACCGCCATCATTCTGTCATATATAGTTTTTGGCCCGTTCTCTTCCTTTGTTAAGAATTTTAGTATACTTCGACGTTCAAGTTTTACAACGTTCATTTCTAATACAACTGAACACAATGTTTTTGAAACGGGTACACAAATCTGAAAAAAATTGCATATGCAAATGTCAAAAACACGTGAAAATATAATATTAATATCATAAGCCGCTCAACCATTATTTCATGGTTAGGTAGATGAGTATCTAAGATCCCCTCGTAAACAAAAATAAAATTTTTTATTACAGCTAATATTATGTAACTTTACGAAAATGTAGATGTAGCAGAAACTTTCAGTTCCAACAGACGGAACAAGCACTGAATGTTCTTGATATGTTTCAAAATATCTAATACATACGGCTAAACTTTCAACGGTACGTAGTAAAGTTTTAATAGTAATAAAGAAACAATAATAAATTTGGAATAAAATAGCTGCTAATAGAATAAAATCAGAGACTGTGAAACGTTGAAGGTTAGTTGAAAAAACACCTGGTAAATAAAGAATCGCAAGTTTCTCTTAACTATAATTTTAACAATACTTCCTAATTCTCGAAAGTGCTACAAACTTTAAAATTTGAAAAGTTATAGAAATTAGAAAATGTTAAATTTAGCATATATCCCATATAGCACAGTTTACAACTATGAAAGCAGTTTTCGTAAACTTGCTTTTCGTAACTGTATTACATGGAAGGTAGAAACTGAATTAAGGAAGTTTTCGGATTAAGTCTATATACTGCTTGAAATCCGCAAAGCTTTGTTTATACAGTGTGGAACAGCCAAATGGAATAAATTCAGCATCTCGATTATTGTGCATATTTAAAAAAAACCAAGAGACACGTCGGTTTTAGATTATGAAATGACATCGTGCAACGTAAAAATGTGATCCCTAAATTCAATCCCCTCCGAGTGACACTTGCAATTCCCAAATTTTTAAATTTAAAGTAGGGGCTCGTGATACCTCATTTGTAGGATCTTTTTCATTCTCTGTTCAAAAATGCTATGGTTATAAAATTTATTGCAAAAATTAACAGTAAAAAATGAATTCATCTGATTGACGAAATTCACTACAACAGACTAAAAACCTAATAACTAATAGCGTTTCGTTCTTGATAATGTATTGAAATAAAGAACCTATCAATTATTAGTGTAGGAGATGTTCAAAATGTATGCCTCGAACGTTTTGGCAGCATCCTAATGGTAAATAAAAATGTCTTCTAACTTTAATCAACATCCGAGGCGTGACCGACCTAATCGCAAGCGTTATTCTTCTGCTTAAGTAGGCTCGATCGCGTCGTTTAGTTTTGTATACCATACTTTTCACATATCCCCATAAGAAGAAGTTTAATAGCGTTAGATCAGGTGATCGTGCTTGCCATTCTATCGATCCTCGCCACCCTATCCACCGATTTGGAAATATTAAGTCGAGGTACTGCCGAACATTGAGTTCGTAATGGGGTGGTGCTCCGTCCTGCTGGAACCATAGCACTTTCGCTGGAACTTGTGGGTTTGCTTGAGCAAGATATAAGTTAGCCAAAGTTGGCACGACATTATTTTGGAGCAGTGCTAAATAATTACCTCCATTCAAATTTTCATCAATGAAAAAGGAACCAATGACATGGTTTCCAATTATCCTTGCCCAAACATTAACCTTTTCCGGTTTTGGTGTATGTAATTCTCTCATCCAGTGGGCATTTTCTTTAGACCAGTAGTAACAGTTTTGGCGATTAACATGGCTGTGAAGTGTAAAAGTGCACTCATAAGAAAACAAAACATTTTCTAGTTGGATAACATTGTTATCTAACCTTTCCATCATTTGTTCACAAAAATACGTTCTTCTATCAGCATCGTCTTCCATGAGCTCCTGAGCTGGTATCAGTTTATAGGGATGCATTTTATTTTCTTCTAATACGCGAAGAATCGAGGAATGGCTAACATCCAATGCGGCAGCTGCTTGTCGACCCGAAGTATGTGGGTTTTCCTCAAACTCAAGCATTACATCTAATTTGGTATCATTACTTACATTGGAAGGTATTTTTTTATCTGCCGTACATGTCCAAGTTCTCGAAACTGCTTTTCAATTTTACTAATTGTCTCTTGGGATATAGGCGGCAAATCGGGAAATATATCATGAAATAGGCGAGCAACTTCGACCTGTGATCGTGTTCTCTCTCCGTAATCAACCATTTGTAGAATTGTTACTTCATGTATTTCTGTTAAACAAACCATGTTTCTGAATTGCAGTTAGCAAAATTCAAACAACACGCACAACACAGACAACTACTGTCATGCGGTGACAATCATACAGCAAGTTGCTAGGGTGTTTTCAACAAAACGAACACCCCCAACTATGAAGAATGTTGATAAGTTTTTACCTCTTCTCTTTAGGTGATACTGTCGAAATTGTTTTTGCTTGCCTTCTTATTATCAAAATGAAACGCTATTAGTTATTGAGCTTTTAGTGTATTGTAGTGAATATCGTCAATCAGATGAATTCATTTTTATGCTGTTAATTTTAGCAATAAATTTTATAACCATAGCATTTTTGAACAGAGAATGAAAAGACCTTTCAAATGAGGTATCACAAGCCTCTACTACCAATTTAAAACTTTGGGGGTTGCAACTGTCACTCGGAGGGGGTTGAATTTAGGGATGACATTTTTACGTTGCACGAAGTCATTTCATAATCTAAAACTTACGTGTCTCGGGGTTGTTTTAAAATTTGCACAATAACTGAGATACTAAATTTATTCCATTTGGCTGTTCCACACTGTATAAAACTGATTAATGAACTATACGATCTGATTAGATTGATAAGATGCATTCGATCTAGTAGGGTAAGGAAAAATAACAGTTTCGGTGTTGAGGCTCCAATACAGAATGAAGATACTTTCTGACCATTCCGAATTTTATAAACTGTTTCCCTATTCAATCCTTTTTTTACCTTATTCTGTTTTACGGTTTCGAAGTGGTCATGCAGTTAAGTTTTCAAAAGTTCTTTCAAAACCTCTTTAAACTTAGGAAATGAAAAAGGCCATACGGTATGATGCCTATTCAGTAAGTGGCGTTGCCCTTGTGGAATTCTGAATCAAACTGTGTAATATTTCCTGTTTGTTATACATATATGTAATGTTTATTAAGTACCTTGGTTGCGGATGTGACCATCATCTTTCTTATACAGGGAATTTTTCTTTTTAGTATACATAGCCTATGTATACTTTTAAAAGAAACGCGCCAATTTCGCCTATTGTGTATGCAACCAACTATACCGACAACTAAAATTCAGAAACAAACGTCACTATAGTTGTAAATTATTTGAGTATGAAGGTTATGTTGATGCAGTGTTTATATTAAATAAGTATTTCACCTTGTAGGTATATAGGACGCAGATGATGACTTATTTATTAAATATAAAAATCGACAGGATGTTTCCGTAAGGTCGGTGCACATTATATTTCTTTTGTACAAAACACATACATAAGCGGCAAAATGGTGTAATGGTCAGCATACCTGCCTTCCAAGTAGTTGATCCGAGTTCATTTCCCGGCGATGGCAAACTTTTTTAATTATTATTATTCAACGTAGCATAAAATATTTCATTTTATTTCTTCGGTTAAAACGTGATTACTTTCAGTTTTTATTTTTGGGAATTTATTACGCATCCTTCTGATTTAAATTTTCTAACAATTGTTTGACACTAAATAAAGATTAATTTTATTTTTTTAGCATTGAATTAATTTGATTGCTGTGGTCACAACATGCTTGACTTTTCTGTTTAGTTGGTTGCCTACACAATAGGCGAAATTGACGCGTTTCTTTTAAAAGTATACATAGGCTATGTATACTAAAAAGAAAAATTCCCTGTATTTAGTTTACAGCCGTCGTAGATAATTAATGTACGAAGTATTTGAAATCTTAATTTAAAGATTCAAATGCAATTACTACGTAAGCTGTTTTTAAAAGATTTAGAGCGATGATTTTAGCGTGAAATTCTGTAGCTGAAATCCAATTGAATTATATTTACTGAAGTCTTCTCTGCAAAGCTTCAACTTTTTTTTAACTAATTGCCTTATCATTGAGTATATATATAATTACAATAATGAGTGCTGACGCAAATATATACTACCTGAAGAATTTCGTAGTTACATTTACTACAACTTTAGTTCGTTACCGCGTTGCTTTAACTATGGTTAGTGCTTTGTCATGCCTGTATTCGCAACCCCAGTCTGACTAATATTAATAGCAAATTATAGACTTACAAATTTTAAAACGGCGTGTGTAACGATATTACAAATTGTATTAGCAGCATCGATTAATCAACCCCTCAGGTTGCATGTAATGTAACAAAGGTTGATGCTTGTAAGCACAGAAAGTTGCCATTGTACTTTAGTTTTAATAAATGCAAATAATTTCTTTTGTATCCCTTTTCGTTACATTTGCGTCTAAAATAGAATGATGGATCACTAGGCAGTTCGTACTAGAGGAACAATATAAGGATACAAAATTAAGCATTTCATTATTACAATCATAAAGCCGTAACTGCAGTTCTTTTAATTGTTGCAATTTGTTATATTTGCTGTTACAATATCTCTTCGATGGGAAATTCATTTAAAACTTGATCTTTGCCCAGTTTGAAACCTGATAAGTATTTTATGGATACGAGCGGGTGTTGATATCTAGTTAACCTGGAAAGTTTCTAGTAAAGAAAAGTGAATATGGTTGCTATGGTTACAACTATAATGTTTTATAAATAAGTTGTCAAACTGGGACATCCATAATTTGAACGGTGATCAAATTGTGAATTTTTGAAAACAGGGAAAAAGATAGAATTTGAAAAAATCGAGCTTCGATCAGTTATTAAGTATTTATTTTTGAAAGGGTTGTCGGGCAAAGAAATTTCGGCTGATTTGATGGAAACCTTAGGTGATCAGTGTCCTTCATACGCCACTCTTAAAAACTGGGTTGCGAAATATAGAAGCGGAAGATAAGATGTGAAAAATGAGCACCGCCCAGGAAGACCAATTTCTGTGAGCACTCCGAAAAACATTAATTCTGCCATGATATGATTTTAGAAAATCGACATATTGGGATTAAGAATATTGCAGAAGCGTTGCACGTTTCCTATGAACGTGTGTGTCATTTATCACGACTTGGGTATGAGAAAACTTTCGGCCAAATGGATTCCAAGATGCTTGAACGATGATCAACAGCGCGTTCGATTGACAACGTCAGAGGAAATCTGCCGCCGTCTTGCAGAAGATTCCTCAAACTGTTTGGATCGGGTTGTTACTATGGACGAAACGTGGATCCATCACTATGACCCAGAGACTAAAGAGCAATCCAAACAGCGAAAGCATGTCGGTTCTCCACGACCCAAAAATTCCATGTTCAAAAATCGGCTGGCAAGACTCTTGCTTCAGTTTTCTGGGATAAGGATGCGATAATTCTGAAAGATTATTTAGAACGGGGTAGAATTATCACGCGAGCATATTATGTTGAGTTGCTAACTAAATTATGTATGAAAATTGTAGAAAAACGCCGCGGCTAACTTGCCAGGGGTGTGCTCTTTTGCAAGATAACGCTCCTGCTCACAAGTCGTTGATTGCACTGCTAAGAATTGATGAAATTATTTTGAGTTGGTTCACCACCCACTCTATTCTCCGGATTTAGCACCGCCAGACTATTATTTGTTGCCAAAACTAAAAAAAAAATCGTTTGAAATGTAAAAGATTTTCGTCAAATGACGAAGCAATATGTGCCGTTGAGGAGTGGTTTGCAGACCAAGACACATATTTTTTTAATGGCTTAGAATAACTTTTTGAACGTTTAAATGTATAAGACTTAAAAGAGATTATGTTGAATAAATAAAATTTTGTTTTGAAATATTGTGGCGTTTTATATGGTAGGCTAAGTACTTATCAACACTCCCTCGTACGTGCCAGTAAGGTACATACATTAAACTGCTTGGAGTTAGCGAAGAAGATATTCCCAGTTCTATACCTTGGGTGCAATTAATTACTCCTTCAGACTTTAGTCAAATAGCTCGTATTTCCGACAAGGCTAATTACTATTTCTATATTAGGGAACCTACATCTCGGTCCGCTATATGTAGCATAATAGGGTTATACTTAAACTAGATGCCTTGAATGGCATCAGAGGTGGAAAAAGGGATCGAGGAAGGAAGGTTCTCAAAATGGAAAGAGATCTGTTTTAACTAGTTTACAAATAACTAACACTACACACTTTCTCAGCTGGGCAAGTTGCACTGACAATCCAAACGCGTATAGCCCTAGCGAAATACAAATCCGATTTATTTCCCAATTTTGTCTTAAATATGTTTAATGAATTAGCTTCCATGTTCCATTTTGTTTGTTAGAACAAAAGTGTCGTTGATTTGAAGATCTACTCAATATTACATACCTGAAAGAAAATGTGCTTGCAACGCTATTGTATAAACATATCCTGCACAGTTTGGTAATGTAATTCTCGGATTGATTTATTGATTGGTTAATTATTAGCAGAGATTTGAAATGGGTTGCTTAGCCCTGTTTGCACTTCGACTCTGTGGTGTTATGTTCCTCCCTGTTCCTTTTATAGTAGATCTGTGCCCGTAAGGAGTTACACGATGTTTCTGCGGATTTTTGTATGTCAAAGTTGTCAGACAAATTATTTATTTCCCTCTCCAATTGTTATCCATGTATCCATGTACTGTATCCCAGCGAGAGATGTGTTATGTAACCGTCCACCATTCTACTGCTATTCGGATGCTATGTTTGCATATTCCGAATACAAGTTCTAGCTGTACAAACGGAGTGGATGCCCCGGTTTTCGCGAGAACGTTTGATTTTTCATTTTTATCCACCCCCGTTTTCCCTACCACTCATAATTTCAGGACTATTACAATTTAAATATATAATAAATAATATATATAAAAAAATATTGGTTTAAATGCTTTGATATACTTTTTACAAACTACTAAAAGTTTTTGAAAACACTCGTCAAAAACGTCCGAAACAGCTGATTCTAATTCCGCAGCTACATTTTTCTTAATATCTTTTGCGTCCTGAAATAGTTGCCCTTTGAGTTTTTACCATAAGAACTAGAAAAACGTCTTCTGGTGCCAAGTCACGTGAATAAGGTAGGCGAGTAATGTCAACAACGCCGTGATTCATGGGAAATGATAGCCAGTGCAGAATAAGCAGGAGCATCGTCATGCAACAAGAACCAACTACCAATATCTGATATTGCTTTCCTCAAATCTTCATGTAAAATTTTGCAAATTGTCACTTAACTTTTCCCATCTTCTTCCCATCATCACTTAACCCATCTGCCATCTGTCTGGGA
The DNA here is from genome assembly GCA_014611495.1 of Limonius californicus. Lineage (NCBI taxonomy): Eukaryota > Metazoa > Arthropoda > Insecta > Coleoptera > Elateridae > Limonius > Limonius californicus. Next base: position 7,138 of record JABXWE010016991.1, on the reverse strand, counting down.
CTTATTTGTCGATCTGCTACTACAATTTCTTGACTAGAAACCGGAACTGCTATTCGGTCTGAAGAACAACAACCGAAGAAGAAAAATTCTAAAGTAATTTTGCTTTACTCGTTGAATTGGTATTATTTATCATATCTATCACTTAATTTAAAATATTTATGAGAAGGACACACTACATTGTGTAAACAATACAAAGGGAATTATTTTATATATAATATGGCAATTTACGAAAAATTCAAAGCCAGTTAGTGGTAAAATATGAAGATGCATATAAATCCGAGCTTTAATGGTGACTATTAGGTTGAACACCTTTGATTTCCAAATCAATCAGCGGCTTTAATTGTTTTATGCCAACATAATCAATCTGTTATTCCCATTTTCAAATTAATAGTGGCGTGAGTGTTTTCTGACAAGCACATTTATTACTGTTACTTTTAGTACCCGGACACAAAAATTAACGCAGCCTTGTATGATCACAATATGATTTAATATGCGAAGTAGTAAAACCTAACTGTGGTAATTTGTCATAGGTGTTTATATTTTCGAAAACTGTAGTCATAAAGCCGACAATGTTTGCTTCTCAGTTCGGATATAGAAGCTTATGAAATCAAAAATTAATGTTACTTCAGTAAAGTATATGTTCGGATACGACTGGCTATCCAAATTATCTCTCGTCTGAGCGCAATGCGCTATGCTGCATATATGAGAAATATAAAATTATAGTGCGGTCTTAGTTTAAATATTTATGACTTGTAATATCCGAAATACAAATTGGACCCTTGGTATTGCGCCAGCAGGGGATATTAAGATGTGTTTAAAATTCAAAAATATATACTCATACAACCCACAACATAACTAGCGTTTCTTCGTAGGAATTAATTCCGGTTTTAAATATAGCCTATCTTGTAAGCACCAATTATGACTAATACCTTTTTAGAATTAGATGAATGTGTCTGGAAGTAAGAGAGCGTTTCTGAAATATATAGAAATAATCACAAAGTTTGATGGTGCTGTTTTTGTACATGTAGGATGTACGCACGTATTTTGAGATTAAACAAGCTGAACTTTATGCTAATGAAGCTTCGGTTTATCTTTACTAGAAAGTGTCAATATGAACCATGACGAGTCAAGCTTATTAGGGTTTAGAAGTTAGTGTCGCTTGGAACCGCTTATTATTAGTGTTTATTTCCTGTTTAATTTACAACTGCTATTCATTTTGTATTGCAGTTCATGACTGTCGTTGAAAGTTCTGTTTGGTTATCACCTGCGCTGCATTGAATTTCCACTGTTATTTTGGTTTTAGTAGCTGCCAAAATACGAGGTAACTGGCGGCAGAGTGTTATAATTATTGGAGCCACATCGACCCCAAGGCGAATCGAATAACTCCATAATTATCACCTTTCGTCAACGTATCCTTAGAATACAGCAGCCAATTTGATCTTGTATCTTCTGCCGCAGGGTATACCTTCTATAATTCTATATAATGTAGGGGCGGAAAAAACAACGAATCATATTGAAAATATACCAAAAAATGTATGGTACAATTCCTCACGTAAAATATATATATAAATATACAGGGTGTCTCAGAAAGAATGGGCCAGCGTTTAGTCGTAGATTCTTTAGGTAAAAATAAACCGATTAAACCTAATATACCTTAGGCAGAAAGTCCTTCCTTAAGAAGTTATAGGGCCGTAAAGTTCAATTTTTTATTTTTTCTTTTTATTGTAATTTCCACAAATCTAAAGATATTTCTTTCCAATTTGGTACACATACTTATCATTATGTAGTACAGTGACAGAATTATTTTCATTAACCAGATTTGACCGTAAGAGGCACTTGACTTACCACTGAAATTTTATTTTAGCTCTAACTTTGTTATTAGTAGAAAGTTTTAAAATTTTATTTTATTTTCTGAAAGAGAATTAAAAAAGTGATGTTTCCATATAAAAATCTGAAAACAGACCCCACTTCGAAAAAGGACCAGGACCAATCGGGAATGGAAAAGATAGAGACCCCTAGGTACAACATAGAAGGACTAAAAGAAGAGAGTATAAAAACACTGTACCGACAGAGATTGGATAAACAACTGAACGAACGGGAATATAATACGACATATGAACTACACGAGCATATAAAGAAAGCTATACATCAAGCATCCAAGGAAGCATTGGGTATAATAGATAAGACAGCTAAATGTGGCCAAAAGTGGTGGTGGAATGATGACATAGGAAAAGAAATAAATAGAAAGATAGAAGCATACTTGAAATGGATAAATACTAGGCGAGACGAAGATAGACAAAAATATGTGGAAAATAGAAGGCTAGTTAGAAGATTAGTAGTAGAAGAGAAAAGAAAACATTGGGACAGAAGATGTGCAGAAATAGAAATGTATATCGGAGGAAGAAGATGTACAGAAGCGTAGAAATTTAATGACAATGTAAGAGCAGAAAAACACACAACCACAATACAAACTATATCGCCGAAGAAATGGGAAGAATATTCTGACAGAACAAAGGCCGCAATTTAAAGAGCAAGCAATTAACATACAAGTAGAAGGAGAACCAATAAAGGTGGAAGTCGAGAGAGTAATAAAAGCAATAAAGAAAATGAAAAACCGAAAAGCAAGTGGACCGGGGGGGATCATGGCCGAAATGATAAAGAGCGGAACAGAGAAATTGGCAAAAATGATTACGCAACTATTTAATAAATGTTTACATGGACAACCCGTTCCAGAGAAATGGAAGGTAGGATTTATGTCATCTATCCACAAAAACGGAAACCAACAAAAATGCGAAAATTACCGAGGAATAACAGTAACATCAACTCTTAGTCGGCTATACGGAAGAATTTTAAGAGATATGATAGAAGAGGAGTACAAGCAAAAAGAAGCCGAAGAACAAAGCGGATTCCGGGCATGTAGGTCCTGTATGGACAACATATTCTGCCTAAAACAAATTATAGAAAAAAAGATAGCGACAGGAAGAGAACTGCATCTACTCTTTATAGACCTCACGAAAGCATATGACAATGTACTGGTCGAAAAGGTATAGCAAGTGCTACAAGAGACACATATCAATCACACCATAATAAAAACTTTACAAGGACTATATAAGGAAACTAAAGTAAGAATTAAAATAGGCCAACAAATATCTCGAGGCTTTATAGTAACAAAAGGGCTCAAACAGGGATGTTGCGTTTCCCCAACAATTTTTAAAGTATATGTAGAACATGCACTACGAGAATGGAAGAGGAAGTGTAGAGGTATGGGACTAGAAATTAATGACAGCAATATATCTGTACCCCGGAGGTAAAGGACACCATGTCCATTTTTTGTGAAATAGAGTTAGCACCATGTCCTTGTGGATTTTGCGCTTTATATAGAGGTATAGGGTACTATGTCCTGTTACTATACATAACGGAAATAAGACAACGGACAATAAAAACATGCCCAGTTTCGTTGGAGGTAAAGAACACCATGTGGACTTGGCGTTGTTTACTCCCTGTAAATGCTACAGGTATAAAACACAAGTGGACATAGTGTTGTATACCTCTCTATAGGACTGCAGTCTACAAGTCTAGTGGATGGAATGTGAACTACGCTGCTACTCAGCTGGTGATGTCTATTACCCTCGTGCTTATCATTACCTACTTTTGATTGTTTAAGCAGTTTTCGTTGGCGAAATGGAGCCAAAATACATTTCTCGTGGAAGGAAAATATTAAGTTTGCTTGTGTCAAAGGATGAAAGTGTAACAAATAACACAGGTAAGATACTTTTAAGTCATTGTTTAGAATCATAACCTATAAAAAGCATAAACAAACTGACATTGAACATTACTTGAATTTAGCCTAATTATAGTATTATTAAGTATCAAGAATTTACTACTACCTTAATTTTAAGTAAAATTAAACTGAATTTATGAATTAGGTTATTTGTAAAATTATTAGTTGCTATGATTTTATTGACAAAACAGTTGATGCATTGCATTTTAATCGTGTTAATTATTATACCTCGATTACTTAGAAAAGAGACCACCTCAAGGTTACGTTTGAATGCGCGGTGGGTCAAACAATCAGCTGTGGGCCGTTCAGTGGCGTCGGTTAATTTATCAGGTCAACTTAATAAAAATGTAGAAGATTTAAAAGACGTTTATGCATAAATTTTGCATCATTTCTAAGTATAGTTGATGACAAACAAACAATTACATATTTTATATAAAGGAAAATAATTTTTATGTATTTACTAATTCGACGTAACGCCTTTGATGAGATAGCTAATACGCATGTCCGCGCATCGTTAATTGCCCATGGTCTCTTTTCTATCTGAAAGACCTTTACTGGTGTCATTTTCGTACCTAATAAAACTTATTTCTTATTAAAACAATAATACTTATAATGTATTTTAAAATATTTATATTTCTTGAAATTCAATGTTTCTCTAAATTTATACCTACAAAATTTTAAATAATTTTTGAAGATTAATTTTTAATCTTTTTGTTTGTATAAAAGTAGTGTGTCAAAAATAATGTATCTTGATTTTTGGTTATTATTTAATGCTGTGTTATTCAGATTCACATGAAAACTGTGAAGTTGGAGGAGAAAACAAGCATACTGGAGGGGACATGGAAGTCAGTTGGTTAAGTAACAATGAAGGTGATGATTCCGTCATGGACAAAGATTATGTGCCAAATAGTGATGTAAGCTCCTCAGATTCTGATCTTTTTAACCCATCTACTTCAAACAAGGTAAGAAAGATATTGACTACTAAAAAAAAGGACAACGGACGTCAACGCAAAGAAACAGTTGGTGTTTTGGAGAATGACTTATACGTTACAAGCAACAATGGGTTAAATGAGTTAACTCCTGGTAGCAATGACTCCTGCAGAAAAGTTAAAAACAAAACATCTATTGCACAAAAGGGAAGAATACGGGTGAGACACCCTGATGCCTGTGGTTGTGCAATGTACGCAAACAAAAGTTAGCTGCAGGTGAGGAGTATATCAGTAAAAAAGGCAAAACTGTAGCTGCTAAGGTTATGAAACCACCATGCTCCTGTCGTTTGAAGTGTTACGAGAGGTTGTCTAATGATGAAAGATCAGCAATTTTTAAAACATATTGGGACAAAGACAAAAGTTGGAATGTAAAGAGACAATTCATTTTATCTTGCGTAAGCACCTGCCCTATTGAACGTTCAAGAAAAAGACAAAATGTTCCCAACAAATGTAAACAACATACTCTTCACTACTCTTTTACACTTAACAATAACAAGATAAAAGTGTGTAAGGTAATGTTTTTGAACACACTTGCAATTTCAAATACTGTTGTGGTAAATTCTCTAAAAAACCGCCAACCAGGAGGTGCTGTTAAAATTGATCAGAGAGGGACAAATATTCCAACGAACAAAACGCCAGAACAGAGTATAGAAACTGTTGTTCAACATATTTCTTCCTTCCCTTGCTATGAGAGCCATTATGGTCGAGAAAAAAGTCAACATAAATACCTTGGTCCTGAGTTAAATAAAGAAAAAATGTATGACTTATACCTACAGTTTTGCAAAGACAACAACATTCATGAAGAACTTATTGCTAAAAAATGGAAATACTTTGATGTTTTTGATAAGCAATTCAAGCTTTCTTTTAAGCCACCAGAGATAGATACATGTGACAATTGTGATTCCTATCAGGCTAGACTTAAAAACTGCTTAAGCCAGGCAGACAGAGACAAGCTCACCGCTGAATATGAGTCACACCTTACAGAAGCAAAGAAAAGGTACAATCTAAAAAGTGAAGACACCAAAATTTCAAAAACAAATCCCACACACAAAGTTCTAACGGGCGATCTGCAAAAATGTTTGCCTACACCGCTGTTAACAAATGCACAAAGCTTTTACAAACGTAAACTGTGGACATTGAATTACACTCTTTTTGATTCATCTGACAAAAGTGTTCACTGCATGATGTGGGATGAAATCAAGGCTGGTAGAGGTGGTGAGGAAATCTCATCAGCTATTTTCAAATGGGCCGCAAGTGTAATTCCTACTTCAGATGTAAATGAAATAACGTTATGGTCAGATAATTGTTTTGGCCAAAATAAAAGTATTGCCATTATCATGTGTGTCTTCTATATTATGCACAAATATCCTCAACTAAAATGCGTCAATTTAAAGTACCTTCTGAAAGGACACACACATATGGAGGCAGACTCCATCCATGCGTTAATAGAAAGAAAACGCAAGCACCTTAACAACATGACGATCCTGACACCATGGGACTGGCAGCAAATGGTACGCCAATGCGCTAGGAACTATAATGTACACAACATGGAACAAGAAGATTTTAAACAATTTAATACACTCTTCACAGGAAAAGATGCACCATTCATTTATAGGAAAACAAATGTTGCGAGAGAGAAGGTTCTTCTGTCAACCTGTGTTAACATGCAAGTGCGGCAGGAAAACATCTGGATGATTTTCTTAAAATCATCATTTGATGGCGAGTTTGACGCAGTTGATCTGAACAGAATGCAAAGGAGAAGTGGAAGATTGCAGGATGGTAGGCCTAGGTTTCCAACACATTTACCATTGAAGTCAGCAGTCCCAATAACCCAACTGAAGTTCAATGACCTAATAGCTCTGTTAGCTTATGTACCTAGTGTTTGCCATGCATTTTATCAGAATCTGCCAAAAAACAATGTCAACAACGGAGACTATCCTGACGATGATGGCAGTGATTCCTTGGAAGACTGAAATGTTTTCGTTTACAATACTGTGTTATCAGTGCCAAACAAACTACTATCATCTTTTTCAGTATTCCTATAATTGTAATGTTTAAGTTTGTACTTGTAAGAGTTTTGTTCAGTCATAAACTGTATTTTCTTTATTTTATGCTTGGCTTATTGTTATACTTATCACAAACTTTTAATAATAAAAATAATATTACTGTTAACCGTGTAGCTAACTCTCAAAAACTAATAACATTGTGTCCAAAGTGCAACGTTCATGCCCATAGGTGTACAACACTATGTCCACTAAAATATTTTTTTTTTAAATAAATAATCAAAATGTAATATTCAAAACAGCATTACCATTTAGTTATAATGCCATTAATAATGGTGTTAAAGTTTCGTGAAGCAATTCCTATT
>JABXWE010016989.1:0-43762 GCA_014611495.1 Limonius californicus | reverse complement strand
AATATTCATATATTATTTGATCATCATTTGATGTCGATGCATGAATGTGTTCTAATAAATGTTTACCGTAATTAGATTTTTCTGGGTGTTTGTATTTGTTTGAGTGTATGTGTTCTTTGTATCTGGTATCAAAATTTCTAATTGTTTGACCTATGTATGTATACAAAATTACACTGTGAACAGTTTAATTTCTAATACCCGATTTTAATAAATCGTTAGTTTTATCTTTTGGGTTGTTGAATACGGTGTTAAAAGTGTTTTGTCTTGTTTTATACGTAAATTACTATAAATGTATTTGTTTTGATTATAATTTTCGCAATTTTCTTCGATATATCACCGAAATAAGGAATTGAAATATATTTAACAATTTCAGAGTGGTCGGTCTTTTGAATATATTCTTTGAATTGATAATTCATAATCTTTCTTTTTGATTAGTGTGTCTATCAGTTTTGTGGTGTGCAATTTGTTGATTAATTGAAATTTCTTTTATGTAATCACTATTACTTAGGGGAACGGTTACAGCTCTATGTACCAATGATCTATAGGCTATTAATTTATGTGTTGTATGGTGGCATGATTTCTGTGTTATTGCGACATCTGTTTATTTAAAGAAGCAGGTGAGGAAATACTGGGTATCAAAAGGCAAAGTCGTGCAGAATGGATCAGTCATGACACGTGGGAAAAGATAAGAGAAAGAAGGAGATGTAAAGAGCGCAGGCTCTAAGCGAGCGATGAAAAAGCAAAGGCACAGATGCAAATGGCATACACTAGAAAGAGCAAAGAAGTAAAGAGAAGTATAAAAAGAGACATACATGGAAGAATTAGCAGAGAAAGCACAAGCAGCAGCGAACAAAGGAAACTGTAAGGAACTATATAATATATATAAAGAAATTGGCAGGAAAGACAAAAAGAGTAATAAACGAACCTATTAAGAGCAAAGATGAATAAATCCTAAGCACAGTAGAACAACAGCTAGAGAGATGGAGAGAGCACTTCCAAGAAGTGATGAACATGGAGGGTGATAGCATGCAGTTACCGGAAGAGATTATAACTCCTGAAATGCAAATAAACACAGACCCGCCAAACTAAAAATGAACTAGTGAAAGCTATCCAACAGATGAAAAATGGAAAATCACCTGGAAGCGACCAGCTAGCAGCAGATTTATTAAAGATCGATGTAGTACTCACTGCCGATATACACGCCATGATAGAAAAGATATGGATAGAAGAAGCCTTCCCCCAAGATTGGAAGGAGGGGATTATGGTAAATGTGCACAAAAAAGGAGTTCTCCAAAAATGTAAAAATTGGAGGGGAATCAGTCTTTTAAGTGTGCCCAGTAAGATACTTTACCGAATAATCTTAAATAGAATAGAAGGAACTATTGACGCAGGATTAAGGAAAGAACAATGCAGATTTAGGGCCGGGCGCTCTTGTACAGACAACATCAACACAATCAGGATCTTAATAGACCAATCACTTGAACTCTACCCCCCACTGCAACTTACTGTTTATCTATTATGAGCGAGCCTTTCACTCAATTAATACGGAATACATATGGACAGCACTTAAAAATAGAGGACTCCCAAGCAAGATGATAAATCTTTATTAAACGGTATGGTTTTGGTGGGTGCGGGTTCTCATAATCTGTTATGATAATAATACAGTTATTTAACGTTTGCTTTAGTTTGTTGTGTTATTTTTTCATGGGATCTCTATTTAAAGTTTCTAGATTAGAAGTAATTATAGAATTATTAACTTTTTGTATGTTACGTTGACGATGTTTTAGCATTGTTTACAATATTAAATGCTTCTGAAAATGACATTTTGTATGTCGAGATATGTATAAAGCAAAAATAAAGACCTGTTGAAATTGTCTATTATTGTTATGAAAATATAAATATGAATTTCAAGGAAGTAAGGCAAGAAACAATTAACAAAGGTTTAATGTTCTTTAACGTATAAATAAATATAAGAAAATTTAACGCGAGAATTAGGAGTTAATTAAAGATATGAATGTGTTCATTTAAATTACAATTAACTCTTTTCATAATAGAAATTAGATATTTGTAAATTTTAAATAAAATTTAAAATTTAATCTCTTTAATAGTTGAATAGATTTAGACAATTCCATGGCAATGTTTTTATACCGACGGTTCTCAATCGGGGTTTTGTGGTCCTAGGGATATCGTGAGAAATCAGCAGGAGTACAAAACTTATTTAATAATCATAATTAGAAACTAAGATATAACGGAACACAGAAGTACCATAAGACTATTATAGTGCAATATAGAAGATTAATCTGAATGTACATTTGATTAACACGGATAATGGATATTAATAGGACAGGGCAGCCAACTGCACGAAATAAATTTTATTTGTAATAACAGTTCTATATCTTATTCACACAGATTTTATGTCTATACTTGTTGCAGAATCGCTTAACACAGCGAAATATTTTGAATTGCAGATACTTGGTTATAGTAAAGATAACAATTTGGCTGGTAATCCGTGTTGTGAATAGCTGTAAAGTATCAAGTCGTTCTGTCAAGTAGTTATCTGTAGACAGTTTTTTGTTATAGAATTTGTGTATTTAAAATGTAAAATACAATATCGTGCTGTAATTAAATATTTTTATAAATATAGGTTGGTCGGCAACATGGATTCAAGCGGACACGAGAAATACCTTAGGCCAGGAGATTCTGCCCTTCATTTATGACTCTAGACAATTGAATTTAAACGTGTTCGTGAATTCCCGAAAGACGACAGAAAATTCAGCAACACTACAAATCATTTAAAAAAGAAACAGTACGTATAGTTTAGTTAAGTTAGGCAAACTTGTACTTGTTGTTTAAATTAAAGAATTGGGTATGTAAGAACTGCGCGTGTTCGGGCCGTTTTGAGAAAAAATACAACAGGTGGATTTGTAACAATAGCTAAAACCTATCACTGTACTTACGCCATATAACAGCAACCAAAATAATGCTACTGATTCTTGACCACGAAAGAAGGCAATTTCGTGCTAGGACGCAAAAGAGACTCTGATGATGAGTTGTCTTTCACAAAGGATTTAGTAATGACAAGAGAGTACTAAGCTAACATAATGGACGAATTTAAACAAAAAAAATTGCACGTGGCTATACAAATGTAGTTTCCACTCAAGGATTCAAATACGTTTTGCTGCCATATCCATGGTTTCACCTGATTTATGAGTACCTCTAAATGACTTCTATATATTTTCAGGATTAAGGACATTTCTTGGCAATGATTTAATTCAAATGAAGGAATTACAGAAGCAGTTGCAGAACAATTTATCGGTCTAGGAATGAAAACTTCGTGATAATATATTGACTATAACTGCAATACTGTTAAGGAAGATCATAAATAAAAATAATTTCAAAGCCATATTACCCTTTTTGTATTTCATTCTGAGAACATTTTAAATGATCCACTTATGCATTCAATTGCGCTTTTTAAATCTAAACATTTTTCATACGTGCGCGTTAGCTCAAAAACAATCGCTGGTGTTTTATTTCTTCTCCTCTTTGATAGGCATTTATGCCTGTTTCACAACCAGTTATTGGACTTAGACGCTATCTCTCCATCTTCTTTGGGGTCTGCCAATACTTCTTCTTCCTTGGGGGGATTTATCTCTTGCCACTCTCACAATTCTATCTTGTTCCATTCTTGAAATATGTTTTTCCCATTCTGTTCTTCTGTGATCGACCCAGTCTGTTAACGGTTTTATGTCGCATAATATTATCCTTAGTTCCTCGTTTCTTACTCTATCCCTTCTGGTTTTGTTAATTATCTTCCTTAATGTTTTCATTTCGGTGACTTCCAGTAGTGTTTCCGTCTTCGCTGATTCTGGCCTAGTTTCTGCCGTGTACGTCATTAGCGGCCTTACTGCGCTTTCATATATTCTTACTTTAGTTTCTTTACGTAGAAATGGGTTATACCATATTGTTCCGTTTAGACAGCCCGCTATTCTATTTGCTTTTGATATTTGTTCCTGTACTTCGTTTAGGGTATTTCTCTGACTTGTTATTTCCACTTCTAAGTATTTTATTTTTATAACTTGTTCTATTATGGAATCAAAGAGGAGAAGAAGTATTTTATTTTACATGGATTTTTTTTCTTAAAATAGTTTTACACCGTGTATAATTCGTTAGGATTGGCATTGCTATTTTTTCAATTCTTCCTAGAGGTTATTTTGAAAATGAAAGAAGTGGCTTGACGTTATATCGATAATAGGCTTAATTATTTAAATCTGTACATTTGGTATTGGTCCCCAGTTTGGCTATTTCATTGTGTGCCCGAATCTTTACTAAAGTAGTAAGTTGTTGTTTATGTAATTGTAAAAATACGTGTGCGATATCTTTTAGTTGTTTTTGCTGTTGGTTTATTGGGATCACGATTAACGTTGACGAAATGAGTTTACCTGAGTAGCAAAGCTATAAAAACGAAGGTTAGGCTTCTATTAAATTTGTGTAAGAAGTAGCGAAAAAGTGGCTTCAACAGTTTTAATAGTGGCGGGAGAGTAGCTAAGCAGTTTGTAGCGTGCTTTAGTAACAAATTTTATTGAGTAAGTTGTAGGATATTATGTCTATTCTATACTATGTATATATTGTTCCATAATTGATTTTAATAAATCTCCAAGCCTTCACTACCGGGTTGGGACTTCTTCAGATAGGAAAAATGCATTCACAACCAAATGTGGCCTAAGTGCAAAAACATGCTTGGAGAGCCGCTTCCTGGATGTCGCTCAATCACAATCACAAGTATCAGTATCCACTTTGAGAAGGGTGTTGTGGTGGTAGCCAATCTTGTCTGCAACCCACCATACACAATTTCCCAATCCCTCTTGCAACCGTGGGATCTTAATGTTAAAAACCTTCTTTAGAATTTCTGTCGTTGATTCGACGTTAAACTGTAGGTCCTCCGTGTTTCTACCTTAGCGCTGAGGAAAAATACGTGACAGAGAAGAGGCCGATGCCCAGCAGTGGGACGAAAAGGCCGTTAATGAGTAAGGTTATGTTAAACGAACAGGTTGGCAGTTAACGCCCGACGTGTATTTACATTTTCTTAAGTTGTGAGGTTATGTTAAAAAACTAAATTTGATGGTTCACTATTCACTAAAGCTATTTGTTGTTTTTAAGAACGATTCGATCTCGTTTTAGAACTATGCAGACTGCAGTCGTTAGTCAATTAATTGGAATTTTAACTGCTGATATTAATATAAAAACAAATGTGCACCTACATTGTTATGACGTTTGTTACATAGCAATGCTAGTTTTGCTTTCGCACAACATTCAGCGTCTGTAGTGAATTGCATTAGTCGTATCTTAATGACGGATGCTTTTATTAATTAAACGATTTCTCTTTGCGGAAATAATTTCATGAGGTGAATAATCTTTATTGTATTTAGACAGATAACTGAATTACGAAGTTAGTTTGAACTATTTGAGAACTTTACTGGACTTTCACAAATTTATATTTTAAAATAGAATTTCGACTAATTTGAATGTAATATACATTTACAAATAACTAAGACAACAAAGAGAAGTTAGTAAAGCACAACGAGGGTTCTGTTCCAAAGACGAGTGATCTAGTTTTCTCTTCGGTCGCTCTATACAAATTAAATGATGTGCTATATGGGGCATATTTTCTCCATGTTTCTGCAAATTTACAATCATTTGTGTGTTACGTTTACGCTAGTAAATTTAACTAAGAAAATTCGAACACAAAACTAATTCAAAATCGGTTATTAACTCTTGAGTTTTTAATTTACTACTATAATGCTTTTCCGATGTTTAAATTTTGATAGAAATATGTGGTTTCTAAAAATGTCGATTTGTGTATTTGTTTGTGTGGGTGTGTGTGTGTGTGTGTGTCTGTGTAACTAGATATATTTTAGAAACTATTGGACCGATTTTATTGCAATATTTTCTTGGTACTCTCCGTGATCAGAAATGGATATTAAACATGTTTCTAATATCATTTTTCGGAAAAAAATAACGTTTTAAAGTGCTAGCACGGAAACTACTAGCACGTTTAAAACCCAATATTTTATTAACTCTCTAGGTTAGATATCAAAACCTCTAAATCTTTGTGAAAATGTCTATTTTATGTCGCCTTATAAAATTTTTTAAAAGTTTATTAAGATGAACTTAATATTATAAATTATTTAGGTTATTTAAAAGATAAGAAAGATTTATAGTTTTAATAAGTACAAATACCACCGTGCAAACCACCGCACAATTTTCCAATCCGATTAGCAACCTTGAGACCTTAATGCTAAAAGCATTTCCATCATTCGGATTCGACGTTAAATTGTCTCCCGTGCTTCTACCTTACCGTTGAGAAGAAACACGTGGCAGAGAAGAGGCAGGTGCTGAGCAGCGGGATGAAAAGGCTGTTGATGATGATGACACTAATATTAGTAAATGGTTAAAGTTAAACTATTTAAAAATCTAAAAATGCTGTTTAATGCTGCGAGCTCTGAAATACTTCTTTAGTATACAGGAAAAATTTCTTTACGTAGTGTTGTTTAACAGATTTACGCATTTTATTTTAATATGTATTTTAGGTTATAAAGCTTATTTTCGTGGGTGCACATATGTTTGGTTTACCAAAGCACGGAACATATGAAATTGAAAGATTTTCAAAAATTGCGCCACTTTTTTGGCTAAGATTTCATGCTGTGCAAGGTCTACAATATGTTCTCAGACCTTAGATTTGTTTATTACTTCCTGACGTATGCAACAACAAGTCACTGAGGTGTATTAATACAGAGCGTCTCTTACAGTTGCACAACGTGGCACTAACGAGTGAGGCAACTAAGAGATAAGTGGGACAAGGAAGGCTAATGACTAATTTAAAACCTATCAGAAAAGTTATGAACTATACAGGGTGTCCCAAAATAGGATGTACATGGCTTCAGTACGTGTTCCTGGCCTCTTTTTAAGTTAAAAGCTTCCAATAAACATATGGCCTAAAATTAATCGGTACAAAGTTATTGGCACCTTTTCATTTAAAAAATAGTACTAAAGAATCAAATCTTTACTGATAAACGACATTAATTAACAGTTTACAAAATAAAATGCTATAGTTATGTGGCAGTTTTTATCTCAAGTTTTCAAAATGACCTCCTCGATTAGCTATGCACATTCCTGCCCTTTGTGAAATCGTGGTTACAGGCCTCATAATAGAGTCGGGATCGTTTTTGATGATATTGGAAGCTCAATTATTCGGTCCAGCAACTCATCTCTATTGTTTGACTTTACCGCATATACCAAGGGCTTCATACGGCCCTAGAGATAGTAATCTAACGGCGTTAGATCCGGTGACGTGGGTGGCCAAATACCGAGACCATGGCGACCTATCTAACGGTTTTCAAAGTTTTCGTTCAGAAATGCAGTTACCGCCCTGCCAAAATGTGGAGCTGCTCCATCTTGCTGTATCCACATATCTGCTCTGATATTTACATCTTCTAACAATACTGGTAGTTCTTGCAGAAAGCTGAGGTAATGTGCTGGATTCAAACGACCTTCAAATATAAATGGCCCAAACATTTTGTTCCTGAGGATATCTCACCAGACATTAATAGAAAAACGGTGCTGGAAATGTGACTCCGTGGATGCATGTGGATTTTCTAGCGCCCAAACATGTGCATTTATTGTGTTTGTTTTTCCACCTCGGTTGAATGAGGCCTCTTCCGTAAAAAGAATTTTTGTGCATCCGCTGATTTTCCAATAACCAATGGCAGAACTGTTCACGTGCAATGTAATCATTTGGCAAAAGAGCTTGTACTGTTTGTAAATGACACGGATATAACTTATAAGCCAGATTTGCATTCGGTTAGTACCGATTTGGTTAGCTAGTCGTCTAACGCTAGTAGTGGGACTTCTTTCAATTCTATTAAGAATATTTTCCTCTAAATCAACGTTTCTTCTCATTGGTTGTTCACGTTTTGATTGTGGTACCAGTTTCTCTAATAGTACAATGCACATTGTTGCGGCGACGATATTCTTGAACTGCTGCACGTGCATTTCCGTCGCAAAGCCCGTAAATGTAATGCATATCGGCATATTGTTCATTAGAAAACGTTGCTATACTTATTTTATGACAAATAGTAAGCACAACACTTGTTACATTTGTTTTCAAAGCCCTCTAATGCATCTTTTGTTTATGATCTTTGAGCGTAACGGTAACATTCAAATGTGAATAACTTCGTAATGATTAATTTTAGGCCATAAGTTTATTGGATGTTTTCGACTTATAAAGAGTCCAGGAACACGTACTGAAGCTATGTACATCATATTACGTAACATCCTGTATATCGCATTAAGATTAATAGGACTACGAATGAATCCTGACAAAATCAACCTAATGGCAAGTTTTGGCATTACACCAAAAATAGAAAGTAAAAGATGCAGACATTGACGAAGTCGAAGAATACATGTAACTATGCATTATTAATAATAAAGCAAGGAAGTTCCCGCAAAGGTAGTTACGAAAAGAATTGAATTAGACTGGATCGCCTTTGAAAAGTTACAGCATGTCTTTAAATCAGAACTACCCCAGTGTCTCAAGACTAAGGTGTATGAGGAATATGTGCTGCCAGTTATCCTTTATTCTTTCGAAATATGGTCTCTAACAATTGGATTGATAAAAAAAGTAGTAAATCAAAGAGCCATGGAAAGATTTATGTAGAGAATAACGCTGCGGGATAGAAAATCAAATAAGTGGATTGGAAGTTATACAAAAGTCACTGACGTTGCTAGCAGAATTGCGAAATTGATGTGGAGATGGGCCGACAATATTTCAAGATGCCGGTATCAAAGTCGAACTACGGAACACGGAACATGGAAAAAAAGTGTCGGTAGGCCTAAGACACCATGGTTCGACGATATTTCCAGGATAGCAGGAAAAGAGATGGAAACAATCGGGAGAGACCTACGTCCACAGTGCACCGATATACATAGGTTGAAGAAGAGATAGAGATTCAGAAAAGTTATACTAACACAATATTGAGGGACATTTCAGTATATGTTTAACATACTTTTTAATGTAAAAAACGAAAAATTGTATAATTGATCGTTTTTATATCATCTTTAAGAAAACGATGTTAAAACAATTCCAGGATCATTATATCTCATAAAAACATTTTCCACTCGCTAAGAAGAAATGAGTTTTCGTTATATCTAGGAAAATCACTCCCAATGATGTTTATCACCAAACAACACTTTCTAGTTCTAAAAAATTAAATGTGGTGTGAGTATCATTTTTCGAATCCTTCTCAGGAAAATTATGTTTGAACATGGCCATATTATACCCTAAAAATACTTTCTATCCCTTAAAAGGTTAACCTTTATTGAAATAACATTCTTTGCATCTCATTAGTAGACTCATTAACACCAGGCACACGGCCATTATATCCCTTAAAAGACACATTCACACAAAAAATTAAAATTGATTTTGATAATTATGAATGAATATTTTTATACATTTTTGCTATTTGTTTATATTTCCTACTATTTATTTGCGTAGCTATATGTATTAAAATGTTTACGCTACATTTGTTTTCTGATAGTTATATTAACATCAGTATGCTAAATTTTCTTTTTCCGAAATCATTTTATATAATATTGACCTACACATGTACTTATTTCTTGCAAGTTTAATTAAGAAATGTATGTATTTTTGACTATTATAGCAATTTTGAGACGAAGGGCGTAGGGTAACCAAAAAAGTTCTGTTTTACGAATCAGTACCTTGATTAGATTGATTTTGTCAAAGTTTATATAAACAATAGAATAAATACAAAAATTTAGGCCACCAATTTTAAAAAATATGTATTTGTAATATAGACACTTGAATCGTTTAAGTAACGGTTCGTAATTTATTCGGTGCCTCGTTCCCCCGGGATGATATTATATCATAAACAAGCTCGAGGAGTGTCGGTGCCACTGTGGTACCTACTTTCAAAGAGAATTGATTAACCAATCGCGGTGAGGGAACTCAGACTGCATACATTAGTGGTGTCAAAAGCGCGAAAACTTCACTTGCGGTGTACAGTTGTTATTGTTAGCTGAAGAAGTGGTGAACTACCGATTGATACAGTGCATAATGAGGGGTGAAGTGTGTGTTTTTGTACTTCTTGTTGCCAGTAAGTTGCTGTTTTGTAGCTATTTTTATAAATACTTTATAGGAAAATCTTGGCTTTTTTATTCTTTTTTAAAATTTACTTAAAGAGATTATTAGTTGAACGCTTAATTGATTGTAGCGTTCTGCTTTCTACACCTTGCTTAGGAGTTATTTAATAATATTTTAAAATATATTCAGAATGTCTATATACGTATAATAAAATCTTTAAAATATTACATATATTAATTTGATTGCGCATATTTTAATTTGCAAAATTAGTATATATATTTTAAACAACATAATTTGAATGATATGCAGTAGAAAATCTTTAAGAAATAACAAAATAAGCAAAGTTGTGCGAAATTTTTTAAGGCTGTTTTATGCATACCAAATTATGCAAGGTTGTTTACCTGTATATGCGCTTTAAATTATAATTTATTATATTGTAAATTTTAACGTGATTAACCTCCAAGTTATTTAACATAAGTTTATACTTTCAAAATCTAATAATTCTTTTCTGCCTGTTATTTCTAATTCTTATTTAAAATACCTTCTTTAATAATTCTAATTGAGGTTAACGGTTTACACCTGGGAAGCTCCTAATTTTTTTGGAAGGTCATGTATACAATTTGCTTTCTGAACAGTAATCTATCTT
The DNA here is from genome assembly GCA_014611495.1 of Limonius californicus. Lineage (NCBI taxonomy): Eukaryota > Metazoa > Arthropoda > Insecta > Coleoptera > Elateridae > Limonius > Limonius californicus. The sequence goes on along the minus strand of JABXWE010016989.1, from coordinate 32,960 downwards.
TTTTGATTGTTTGCGTGACCTCATTAAAAACTACAATATAGTATTATTTTCCCGTTTAATTATAATTTTGGTAAAAATTAAAGCGTTTTTATAATTTTCTATTTTGGTACCTTAATTAAAGTTTTTAAAGATTTAATTATCGACTGCTAATTAATTTTCATCGAATTTTAACCGTCAACCTACACATTTCCCTTCGTTGCACAATACAAATAGGTAGGTTAATCATCAATCTTTTTTGCATACTGGACATGAGGATTTCCATAGTCTATTGCGATCGTCATTGCCAAATATGAAACTGAAAGTGGATATTATCTCTAATATAAACATTTTGCAATAGGGTTTTAGCAAGTGTTAAATACCGAACGATACATGCATTGGAATAACCTCAAGTTAATGCTGGGACCGAAATAGACTGTAATAATTAATAGCAGGAGATGTGAATAGAAAGTGACCCAGAGAAAGTGGTTGGCAACTCTCACACGTTTAACTGTATTACATTGACGGGAGACTTTAACGGCAGGTCTGTCAACTAACCTGACAAAGCTGTGTTCTCTGGAAGTCGCAAATACTTGTTTAAACGAAATACTAAACTACATATTTAGACAGATAACAAGATCTAATTAATATGTGTTAATTTTTTATCAATACGAGTAGGATATGACATAAAGACGTACTGCCTTAAGTTAAATTGGGCTCAATTAGAACTCTATTGCATAACTACTAATGGGAGACATGTCGACTGTGAAGATGTTATGGGTATTTAAGTTATGTAAGTTGTCAAACTGAAAAGCTAGAACCAGTAGCTATAGATTAGCACGAAAATTCAGTTTTTAGAGGTACTCAAATGCATTTGAAATTATACAATTTTCAATACGTAACGTCAGTTATTTGTCAATTTCTTTTGTAACAGGTATGGTTAGCAAGTTGTTCAATTAAATTAAGGGTTACTTAAGATTTATTGTGTCAGTAAGCGAAAGTCCCTTTCGATTTTAGCATCCATCGGTGTTATTTGGTTTATCTGTAATAAAATATCTTTTATGATGCGACTTATTAATTATCAGAAAATGTCAGCTAATGTAGATAACATCAGAAGAGGTCAGGGTGCAATGCACCTGTGCTAGTATGCCATGACCCCATGGCATCAAAATATTAAAAAGTCAATGACGAACTACAAACCCATTTACCCTATCTCATGGTATTTACGAGTAAAATAAGGAATTTTAATTAATTTATTTAATAGTTTGTTTTCAAAATTTCAATGGGTGTTAGAAATTACACGCAGATATTTTCAAAATGTCAAGTGTACGTTAGAAATGGCAGGGCCTGATATGTTATCTAAGCTGAGTTGTAAACAAACATTACAATTTTAGTTACAGTTACGATTAGTGATAAATGATCGATTTTCATATTTGTTTGATTGGTAAACGTTGGAAAATCGAGAGCAGTAATACGTTTGTGCAAAGTAATGGCTATAATCAAATTAAAAGAATTGTTTCCAAAAATAGTGTTTTATCTAATTGATTTATAGGATTTTAAAGCTTTAGCAAATACAAGAGTCATACCTTATTAGTTTGAAATATTCCTTATAAATAAGGATTTGATAATGGTGACTTGTTTATTACATATATTTTCTAATACTGAAGAATGTTAATAACTAGAATCCTGTTTCTGACAGATAATAGGAATTTCTACAGAAATAAAAATTCAGCTTTCTTTACTAAACCTATAATAATTTGGATTAATTAGGAACTGCAATTAGTTCGATTTTTAAAGTTTCAAACCTTTATTCTTGTTGGGATTTATGCCTTACTAGGCACGAATCTTTAAGTCTAAGGTCACATTCTTATTATTAATAACTGTAATATTTTCCTTTTTTATCGATGAATTTAATTGTTATTCGCAATTCGTACAGGAATTTGACGTGCAAAGATGGAATAAATTTAAAAGTACTGAAACTTTCAATTTAGAAATTTGCTTTTCAAATTATTTACATTAGTATAATGACCTGTGTGGTAAAAAATGAAATGTATACATTTACAGAAAGTTAACGAGTAAATAGAAGCGTTAAATAAAAATTTTGAGGTTCAACTTTGTGCAGGAAAATTAAAATAGAAGAGATTTGGTAATATAGACTAATTGTAGAAGGTATGGACTTAAAACCTGTAATACGAATCTCCAAATTATAATAATCACAACATTCACATAATATTTTCTAGATATAATAGCAGTTAGGGACCTCGGTGGTCTAGCGCAGCAACGCTTTGCCACTCGAGGTCACAACTGAATTGTGCTCGTTCCGCTGTGGTTTCGAATCTCAGCTGGGGCGACCGCATTTCAGTTAGTTAAGTTTAGGGTGCATGTTGCATGAATGGCTAGTGTGTAAGGGACGCCCGCACCTCCCTGAAGAAATGCGAAAGCGGTTCCAGGGGGGGGGGCGGTAGAATGAATGAATGAGAAAAAAAAAGTATAATAGCAGTTATACCTAGAATATTGTTACCACAAGACCCCTAAAATCAAATACATATCACAGTTGTCAAAGAGAGGAAATATTCCAACAAAAATTGCTTGTTATTTTTCTTACACTATAACTTACATTTACATTGTGGAAAGAATTTAAAGGTTAACGTTACTGTAGAGTAGACTAAAAGCAGCAGTTAGGATTGTACGATTGTACGACGGTTTGTGTTTCAATTGAAATACGAAAATATCATCGAATTTGTGTTGGCTATGCTTTGGAGTCCACGTTAAGCTATAGGTTCAGTAGGTCATGTACGTCTCTGGCACTTTAAGCCTCACAACCCAGACATAAAATGGAAGACTGCTACGTCTTGTGCGATATAAAGCACGTTTGAAAAATGTTTCAACAACAATAACAACAACAAACTTGTTCGTGGTTGCAAAAGTATCTCCATTTCCTAATAAGCATACCATACTTAATTTTACATAATCTTTGAACCCTGAATCGAAATTTGAAGATATTGTCTGGAAAACTTCAATGAACATCTGATGTAAAACTTGTTCGACATTGCAAAATAAACAACATATAAAATATTTTTTAGAAGTTTCATTATTTCTAAGCTGAGTTGTAAATGTATTTTTTTCGTTTCTATGAGTAAAGTTTATGCGCCACTCCGTATAATTCAAGTTTCCTGTTTCTTACATAGGCAGTAGGTAATCCATTTTTGAATCAATTATGTAAAATACTTTTATACAAATTTGAAATGGATTTGATTTCACAGACTTAAGATTAAGAGGAAGTATGAGATGCAATTGAAGTTCTTCCTAGAGATTCGTACATAATGTGTTGAATACTTTCTTCTACTAATATGGGAGCGGTAGCGTTGTGGAAGTGTATTATTGTTACATAACCTCGTAAAAAACTGTTACGTACTTATTCCGTATTTGTTCCTAACGATAGTTTACCTCCGCGAATTTTCATTCATACAGGTATACAATTAAGAAATCTTGTAACTTCTACCGAAACAGTCATTATAGGATAGCAGTTACATGTGGTTTGTAATAGTGAATACATTTTTTCCAAATGGAAAGCATTATAGTTTGTGAGAGTATAGACTAATTTTCATCAGATAAACAGCAATTTAAAAACAGACACCACTTTTTACTTATACAATCGGCACTCGATGGAGAAAGTAGAGCAGAGTTTCAGTATGACCATGAACTTTCAATTGGACGTGAACTGGGCAGATATATGTATACCATTAACGTACAAAATAATAAATACTCCTATCCGGTTTAGTTCTTTCCATAAAAACTTTTTGTTACATTTGGTTTTTAAAGGATCGTTATTTGTCTCTTTTTGCATACACACTGCTACATTTCTATTTTGTAGGTCGCTTCAGATTCTCACGACATTCTAGTTGGTGAAAATAAAACTTTGATATATTTTCAAATGAACGTCATTATATAAATAATGTTGAAATATGCTCCAATTTCGGTTTTATATTATTTTTATCTGAAAATATCAATCTTAATAATGAAGTTGAAATAAAATATGCCGTTTAATCGTAGATCGTAAATCAGCGCTTTCTTTTCACGAAAACGAATTCTGTTACAGAGAAAGGGAAAAATTTACCGTTTCTTGTTTTAGAATAAAGTGTGCTATGAATTTCCCAGCGGTAATGAAAGGCAGCATATGACACATACACATGCTCATATATTACAATAAATTCTGCTACTTTACAGTAAATTAGATAGCAACTGCTCAACTTTCTGTAGAAAACTGTCTGACAGGGAGCATTATTAACGACTGCTGGGTATGTTCTTTTATCGGCGCAATTACGTTTCTTTAACGTATACTGAATGATCACTAATGGTTGTCATAAAGCGAAGAGAATGGCTTGTCTGAGATTACTTCATATTTATTTAATGTTAGCTAGGCAAAATAATTTTAAAATTGCAGTTAAACACTAAAAAAAGCTACGACAAACAAGTTGTCTATGGCCCGCTTCATGATATTGATTATTGGTCGCCATGTACATGACGTGTCATTTAAATCAGAAGGAAGGTAGGCGTTAAGTTTCATTATTATTCTTATATTGTTTTATTGCTAGTATTACCTATTACTTATTGAATGGCATTAACAGATTTAGTATTGGTATTATAGATGACAAAATATTATTGCTTAAAAATTATTTAAATTGCCATAAATTGTCCATATAACCGAAAGCTATTTACTGCCAACTCTCACTGATCTCATGAAAGAAAGGGGTATCTAGGTATAACTTCCCTATTTCTATCCATACCGGTCAATGAACTCTGAATAATAACAGAAGAAGGATAAGATAAAATAAATGTTAATCATTATAGGACTGCGCCTGTATTAACTGAAACCGAATAAGAGCGTATGCTAGTTATTATCTTCCGTACTACTTTGAACTTAAAGGTTTAGAGAGATATAGAATTAATTGATTTAATATGCTATATAGTGTAGAAAATATATTTAGGTTTATTTATTACTTACAGTAACATTTGGATAATTAGACAGTTTCGAAGACAAATTTAGAATGAGTATGTCACAGTGAGAAAAATTTAAAAAAGGGAGTATTGTGTAAAGAACAATATATGTGTAAATATTTTAAAGACAAATGTAAGTAGGACTACGTGCATGTAGTTATTATAATGTTATTAACTTATATGACTTAAATATAGACACTTAAAGTAAGTAATTTTTGAAAGTTTAGATGCAGCATTTCCTCAGTAACCTTAACCTAAATTTTGCCTTTACTTTTAGTTGCAGTCGGTTAGGTTCTAGCCAAGCATAATGCTATTAATTTCCAATTTTTGTTTTACCTTCAGTACAAACGCATGTTAGCGTTGCACAAAGTAGAGTGAGTGGTTTAATCACAGTGTTACGGGCTGGTTTTTCACAAAATTATAAATGTACAGTTGGTTCTAAACGGGAATTTTTTTCATAAGTCGCCAATCTTTCGACAAAGGAGGGTTTTTTGTTTTCACTAAATTGGTTAAAAACGACTTGGACGGTTGCTGTTTCGTTTTTGTTCATTTAATTATTTCCATTGTTTAGATGTTTAAAACAGGATTTATTAGTTCATATTTTTAAAAAATCTAGTTAGTTTATCATACATTAATCCGAAAAATCATCATCAATTATAAAAGGCCTATTGTGAAACTATAAAATGCTGAATGATTTAAGTATTCACGATATGGGATTACGTGGGGAGCTATGGTTACATAATTTTGTAAGAATGTCTAGACCATGTTTTAAGAAATATGAAAACCTTGAATCTTTCTGCCATTAAACAGAGCTCTGCATCGTTCGCAAAAACATTTAATAGCAAATCTAGGTTAACAAAAACTCGAAATAGTTTTATCCGAATTCACTCTTTCCATAATTTTATTTATCCAGTGGAAAAGATTTCCCATTATCTTTTTTGCATAACTGTTAGTGAATCAACCGCAAAGCTTTGCCAAAAGCTTGGTGATGCTGAACAATTACATGAAACATAATAGCAGAGGTTTTCTGGTACAAAAGCTGAAAAATAACGTGTTATGTAAGACTTGTCGCAGCTGGTTAATGATGTTGGTGCGAAAACATGTAGAAATACCGTCTTATACAGAGTTGCCTCTGTAGTACTAACAGCATTGAAAAATATAAAATTTATCGGCAGTTTATAGGAAATAGTAGGAAAATAGATTTAAAAAATCATACCATTACTAACAAGGGAAGTACAATAAAAAATAGAAAATGAAAATATGTATTTTAATTTGAGAACAACACAAACAAAATCTAGCAAACTGTGTAGGGTATAATTAATTTTTTTATTTGCTTTATCAAGTAACGCTTTTTCGATATACGAGAGTAGTTTTTTATGTTATCTACCTAGCTATCGAAACAAAATGTTATCGTGATAATTTTATTATGTCAAGTCTATATGACATTTAGAGTGTATCCTCGAAGTTTGATACAACTCGCTTAAGATTTGTTATTTCTGTCTAGAGCAGAGGTGCAAAAATGAGTGATTTAGAATTTGAACACAGAAGCGTTATAAAATGTCTATCAAAAGTAGGCAATAATCCAAAGAATATCCATAAGAGAATGGTGACTGTGTAGGGGGAAAATAGCTCGTCCTATTTTCAAGTTACATTTTGGTGAAAGCAATTCAAATGGAGCAGGGAGTCCATTCAGGATGACTCAAAGTGAAGAAGACGTCTTGAAGTACGAACACAGGAGCCTATAAAAAAGTTGGAGATTTGGTGTTTACTGATCACCAAGTGACAGGTTCAGTTAATGCAAGAGAAGCAGGTATATCAGAAACATCTGTTTTTCAGATCCTTCATGAAGGTTTGGGAATGAGCAAGTTGTCAGCACGGTGGATTTCCAGGCTGCTTACTCCTGAACAAAAATTGTGTAGGCGCCAAATTTGCTAGGATAATTTGGTCGCTTTGTCCAAAGATGAGGACTTCTTCTTTAAAATTGTAACTGGAGATGAGACTGGGTACACCACTGGGATTCACCGACGAAACAAGAGTCCGTGCAATGGCTTCATAAGGGCTCTGCACCACCCAAGAAGGCGAAGATGTAAGTCTCAGAGGGAAAAGTAATGACCACAATTTTCTGGGAACCTGAAGGGATTTTATGGGTTGAGTATATGCCAAAAGGGTCTACAATAGCAGAAAATGTCTACAAAAAACAATAATCAATTTGAATGCCGCTATACGCGACAAAAGACCTCACAGTTTTGTCCAGAAACCTGTGCTTCTGCACGACAACTGCAGGACGCATAAAGCACGAATCTTTAAAGAAGCAATTGATGAATGCGGCTTTGAGGAATTACAACATCCACCGTACAGTCCCGACCTCGACCCTTGTGACTATTATCTCTTTCCAATACTCAAAAAACAGTTGATAGGGCGTCGCTATTAGGAAAACGTTGGAATAAGTGTGTAACCGTTAATAGTTCTTATGTTAAAAAATACAATTTTGTTTGTTCTCTAACTTGTTTCCTACATACTTAAGTAGATAACATATAAAAGTTCCCCTCGTAGCTAAGGAATGGTGCTTCTCTGAAAAAAATATTTACATATAAATCCTATTACATGATGGGTAAATACTTAAAACTACTTACCGTGGTTTTTGGACTATAAGACACACCTTCTCATTATCACCTAGGTGAGGTAAGTTAGGGATTCTACGGAATTCGACGAAAGTGGGAGATTCCCACGGCGTCAATAGTAGTTACAGTGGGCCAGTGCATACAGTTTTGTACGGTTCATTTATAGTATATTAAAGAACTAGTGTCATAAGGCCTTTTCTTAACAAGTGGTCTTATGAAACGTTCTTTATACTATTTTTTCTATTGAGGAAGTTTAAGAGTATTTTAAATAAATTTATGTAGAAAATTTTACGTCAAATCGATTACTAGGGAGTTTTTATAAACACTTATGGCAGCACTGACAGGTGGCTGAAACTGATATTTCAAACTTTCAAATTCAAATCGAACTACCAACATCGTAAAAAAACAAACTAAAAACAGTACGATTATAGGCCTCCTTAACGTACTGTTTTTAAACTAAAACAGTGCGCTTAGAACGGCTTTATAAAACCGAAATAGAAAAAATAATTTTTTTCAAACCCCTCCATGTAATAACACTATTACTATGTTGATTTTACGTGAGTAATGTGATATATTACCCATTAGAGAGAGAATATTCAAAAATTCATTAGTGAGAGAATGTAAGAAGACACTATGAATAACAAAATTAGATTCAACACTATTTATGGTTCTAATTAATATTAACATTGATAATCAATAAAGCGTTCTTGTTAGATTGATTGATAGGTAACAATATCGGAAACCGTTTTTGTAGAACTAATGGTTGATATTGAGATATTAACAGAAGATAGCTCTTCCTTGAATCTTTTTGGCGATGCCTGTTTTGTTCGTTATTGAATCGCCTATATAGCCATCTGTCACGGTGGAAGATAACCATCCACCATGGCGTTTAAGTGATAAATTGTTGTCCGCATGTAAGCCAACAAAGTTGCAGATGAACGTCTCAAACTGTGTTCAGTGTAAGATTCTGCGTCCGGAAGTTGTGAGTAAGAAGTTACCTTAGAAGGTATTCTGGACAAGGTGTTGATGCCGACTCCTTGAATGGTGCACTTTCAATTGTTGTAATACACAAATTATTGGCTTTAAGGGGTATGTTCAGGGCGCAAAGAAACATACTTTCTATACAGGCCAAGAGCGCCAACAGGAAATCATTCAGCAATAATAGTAAAACTATGTGATAGATTAGTCTTAGCATCAGGGATTAAAATATGAAAATAGATTTCTTGTCCTGTATGTCTCGTAGATTGAAATTAACAAGTTCAATACATCTACAGGCACCAGAAATACCCATCAGTAATGCAATATGAAAATAAAATTAATAATGCATCTACTTGAAGAATAAAGAAAAACATACTTGTATCTTCATCATCAAACAATCACTGTCAGGTGCTTCTCTTGGGAATGTAGTGCCGTTCCAAAATTTTCCCCTTTTTGTGATTTCTTGACTAATTTTTGATATAAATAATCAATTTTCCATACTTAGTAAAATCAATATTTTTATAAACCTTCAAAGTTGCCGTAAGTGTAGAGTAGTTCTTCCACATTGAAGAAGCAGCAGATTGCTTCTAAAGGCTTAAAAGATAAGGCAACAACACATCTTTGTTCACATCAGTAGTACCTCTGCTATTGACTTACTCATTGAATTCGCCAAACTCTTTGTCATTATGAACTTTAGTTTTCTTAGCCAATAAGCTTATACAAGCCTTTTTCACTTTTTCTTTGATTTCTACTAGGATAAATACTTTTTCTTCCAATATATATTATAAACCAGGAAGATTTTTTTGTGAACATTTACTATTATCAACAAATAAAGCAATACAATTACACTGATTTCTGACAAATTGAAAAATTAATTTATCAAATGAACTTTCAAAGTAAAATGATAATTGACTCTGTCCAGGTCACATATGGAGATTTCGGATAAAATTTTGTATTGCACTCGTGTGGAATGCATACTAGACACTCAAGAAAATTAATCCCTCCGCTAAACTTTTTCTTTCGTGACTAGTATGCCATATTCCACACTTGTACAATAAATAACTATTACAATTCGTTGAATTGTTTAACCCCCATAAAACTAGTAGCGAAGGTGACTTAGTTTTGTGAAGATAGCGCAGCAACAATATTTTAGATAATAATACGATAAGTGACAGTAACGAAACGACTAAAGATGAACTGAACTCCGTTGGTACATGTTTTGCTAATAATAATTAAAAATTAAGAGTTCGTAAATATTTTTCTATAATAAAATAAGTTTTTCTAAATATATTTTCATAAATTTGGGGTGCGTTTTATGGTCCGAAAAATACGGAATTTTATTTACTGAATTCCCTTCCCGTATGTCAAGGGTTTTCTCTAAAATTTGAGGTGATGTGTATGCGTATTAATATAAACATATAAATGAAATATGATTGCTGAAAGAAACCCTTGCCTAATCTGTTTAACACCTGAGACTTTTGAACGAAAACCTAAAAGAACTAGGAAGTATAACTGCAAATTTTACGAAAATAATATTAAAAATAGATCGGGGGTCTAGGACGTGTTATTAAATTGCGATGGCTAATAAAATAGGACAAGAAAACCAATATGATGTGATAAAAGGCTTAGGTATACGCGACTGTAGAAGAAATATTTAAGGGAATAATTTAAAAATTATTAATCATCAGGCCAAGGCCTAATCAGCACTACAATAAGCAAGAAAAATATTATGTGGAGGGGTGCGTATTCTTAAAATACATCACGATTAAAAACAATTTTAAATTATAAAATACGAGGGTGAAAGAATTTATTTTTGGGTTGAAATTAACATATTAAATAAATTATTATTTTACTAAACGTCCAATCAACATTTATTATGCCTGCACAATATAAATTTGTATTTCAGTAATACTATTAGATTTTGAAAGATTAATTTAAAATGTAATTTTTTCATAATGGACTGTCGTAATGCTGAACAAACAAACATATACTATCACTCCAAAATTATATAAATTAATTCATAATAGAGAGGATTTGTTTTACAGACATGTCTGTTGGGAAGGTTTCAGAGTATGTGTGCGTACTAATATAACAATATTACAATAAACAACTATCAAGGTTGTCCAATAAGTTCATACCGTTTTAATGAATACAAAATTTGTTTAATTTATGCAGCAGTATTCAATTACGATCAATCGATTATGTCTTTCTTTTCATTATTCATTAATTCGTCACATTGATTCGGCAATTTATCGATTCCCCGTCAGTAAGAAGCTTGATCGCTTGAAGCAGACCAATTTTGGAGTCAATTCTGTAATTTTTCATCATTGCTGAATGTAAGTCCACGAAGCGCATTAGAAAGTGGGTAGAAAAAGTGAGTTCTGGAGAGCATGGGGATATCTCAAAGCCGAGTTGCTGAATACTCATTTTTGTGAGATTTGTGATGTGGCGTCGGGCATTGTCCTGCTGCAAGATTATCTTATATCGACGATTTGGCCGGATTGCTGCCAACAGGCGCCGAAATTGTTTGTAATAGGCGGTATCGGTGATCGTCTGATTCTTATCAAGCAGCTCCCGGCGGATTATTCCTTTTATTCTCCATCAAACATAGACCATTTTCTTGCGAGAATGAAGATTTAGCTTGACGTGCAAGCTCGGTTGCTGGTTTCTGCCCACTCATCCTTCTAGTTGGTTCATGTTTACATAAAGACACTACTCTTCATTACCTTTGGCCTTCATTCTATGTTGGACGATGTTGAGCAAACAAAAGTCTGATTAAGCTCATGAGGGACTTATGTACTGAGATTTTAGGGTTCTCCCATTGCATTAAGGTGATTGTACTGTGCTGTGGGGCACACTCAAGTTGCCCAACCAATTCCCGCGTTGTTTTGTGATTGTCTTATTGAAGAAGAGCTTTCAAGCCGATTTCATTAAAATCCACTGGGCATCTTGGGTTATTCTGTCAGCAATAAATCATTCTCCCTAGACAGTATTAATATATTGAGGCGACTTGCGTAGCACTGCAGTCACGGTTAAACTCGTAAATAATAATATATCTAAGATGTTCATTTTTGCGACCTGAAGCTCCATAAACAAAAGTTAAAAAATGGTGTATATAACACTCAGTGAAAAGTAATTATTATAGAAACAAATGATGCCTAAATATCAATGGCTCGAACTTATTGGACAAACAAACTACTTGCCTAAGCTAAAACTGATTCTATAAATGCGGATTGCTTCTTCTTTATTTCAAATTGAATTGAATCAGCATTGGAAGTTAGAATGAATGAACGCGAAAATATGCGATACTAAAAGAGATCCCACACCAAAGTAAAAGGTAATTCGTAGGTTACCAGATTTTCTGATTCACGTTGCAGATTGCATATTTATTTTTACTTGCGATGACAACATAGGTCAAGATCATATGTTTATATTTTAGGTCAACCTACAGTTCTTGTTTCCGATGGCCATTAATCACTGCGGTTATTTTTATGGGAATGATTAATTTCGATTTGTTTAGGGATTTTTTGCCAAACCTATAAACTCTTTCTCTCTCTTTCTGTTTATATCAGTCCTGTTCTGTTCAGTTTTTGGATACTGATCACTCCGTTCTCTGCTCAATCTACTGGCTGCTTTGTCTCTTATTACATGATTCTGGTGATATCTTACGACCAGGTCAGTTTTTAGGCCGTTCGGGCCTGGTTTGTTGGATCTTGGTCTCCACTTCATATCTTTTTAACTCCTTCTGATGTACATTTCTCCTGCTGGAACTGTACTGCCACCTCTGAGTAACATAATTATCGTATTTGATACGAATTTACAGTATGGAGCCCAGTTTATGAAGGAATAAAAAATAATACATTTTCTATTGTATTAACACGGAAATACAAAAACGATTTACCTGTAGTAATTCCATCCCCTCTTCTATTTTAATTTGCTATTTTTTGTCTACTCTTGTTTCTTCCTCGATCCATTTATTTCTTTTATGAAAGTTATTGGATGAACACGAACACTTCTGTACTTGATTGTTGTGTTCTATTTTTTTCTTGTTATAAACTTATGCAAAACTAGAATCAGATAATTAAATATGATGTTTCCTTATTCATTAGTAATTCGACAGCTTGAACAATTTAACCATTACGAATCAGTTTACAGTTCTTTTACAGTTTTGTGCATTTATAAAGGAATTTATTTTAAATTGCAGTAGTTTCTTTTAAATAGAGGTATTCTGTGAATGTTGCTTTTTAAACAAGATCGTTGTTCTTCTTAATGGTGTCGGTTACTTCCCTGAGAATCATGTTCTACATTCCCAGCATTCACAACACATTAAGAGTAGAACTTACGTAAACCATCTCAAGGACAGCGACCATTAGGATACTTTTACTTTTTTGTTTTTCCGTAAATGACTTATTATTAGTGGATTTCTTGGATGCTTTAACCCTTAAAATATGCGTGCTTGTAGATCCGGTAGACTGACAAAAAGCAGTTATGGTAATTTGTAAAACCACATCCTTTTAGAATGGCAGATAATGATTTGTAATTTGATAGGTATAAAAACCAGTATAGATCTTGTAAGGTAACATTAAATACGACATTGCGAAAGAAAGTAACTAACTCATTAATAAGAAGAGTTAAATATACCAGTTTGATGTAGAAACCGGAGGCTTTATCTTATTGAGATAACATTTTTTACAGTATTAATTAATCATAAATTATAAATTCCACAAATACTCTGGATGATTACATCAAATTTCAATATTAAAGACAAATTTATTTCCTAATTTATTGTTTTGAATCTCGTCTTCTGGCATTCTAACACTTACTAATATTACCACATAGAATATTAACTATTTTAATGATTCTAGTAAAACAAAGTTTGATCAGCTTTGAATAAAACAAAATATAATAATTTTATAAATAACTGAGTAATTCGAATTATGATACAGATTTTGCATAGCATTTTTATCTCGCTGGTTTAATAATATTAAGAAATTACACATTTTACAATGTTTAATGTTAAAACATTAATGTTCTTTTATTTGATTCCTTTCCTCCTCCGAGATAGGGGAGACAAATCAATACATATAATACCCGAATTTTCCATTATACACATTTGTGTTTTTATGTTATTTTATTGGATTCCCTTCCTGCCCGAATTTTCAATTATATATTTCTGTGTTTTTATGTTCTTTTATTGGATTTCCAAGGTGAACCAGCTAAGTTGTCACCTCTTTAACGTGGTTAACGCAATCCAACAAACATGTATCAGTGGCCCTGGATGCACAGCTTCTCGTTCAATCTCATTTTCTCCAAATACACGAATTAAGTAGTTCCTAACAATATTGTCAGGAGATCATTTCTATAATTCGTGCACCATAGTTATGTTATAGAGACGAAATATATATATTTTTTCAGAATTATTCCACCTAAACTTCTACTAATACCAAATTTGTGCGTAGATTTCTTTGACTCCCAGAAGCATTCTCATTCATTGCTTCTAACACTGCTAGTTCATTTTCCATGTTTGTAATCGTTCTTGGGCTATAGTTTTTGAAAGTAACAATTTTGTTTGTGTTTATTAAACAAAAATTTAAGGCGTCTGAACTTTGTCTTTTTAGTTGGTTATGGCCTGATATATGAATTTCCACGACAATCGCCAAAACTGAGCAATCTGTTTTTAAGGTATTTATGGCTGCAGACGAATTTCTGAGGCATTCATCAAAAATAACCAACAAATTATTTGAAAACATCGCACTAAAAATGTAGGTATCACAAGTAGGCAACATTCTTTATCTATTTCCATATGTTCCTTCGCATAGATTAGTGCCGACAGATACTGGACCTTTTACAACAGCTACTCAATTATATAATAACTTGCCAAAACGAATTAATAGTAATTTATGTGTCAAGAAAATTATAAATATGTTAATTACAGAGAGCAACGGGGTAAGTTGCCCGAGGTTATTAACATTTAATAATTCACGTGATACATAGATAATTTATTTCTTACAGTATTATATCGTAAAATATGATTAAATTTTGCTTTTCTTACATTTATAAGGCTAGCTTACTCAGTTAACTGTGTACGGTTACTGTGTTTTCAACTGTTTACTGAAGTAACATTTTTTTTTTATTTGTAAACATTAGTGCGAAGTTTGACAACTGTCAATTCTTTTGTGTAATTTTGAAGATACGAAAGCATTATAGGAAGATGTAAATTTATAAGTCCAAATGGACATCTATCACTCGTTAGAGAGTTATGAATGTCTTTACAATTATCGTAACTAAGATAATATTGACATGTAATTGTTCAGTAAGAAATAAAAATATTTCTAAATTCAGTCTCCATAGGGTCCGGTAATCAACTATCAAATCAACGATATCCCTAAGCATTGTTTAATTTCACACATCTGTCTTTGTATGCTTATGTGTATGTGAGAGTATTAGTGTAAGTATTTTGAGGAAGATATTTTGATGAGATAGGTTAGTATTGAAGACAAATCTTACATCAGTAATCAATATCAAACAAGTTGTAATATTAGTTCAGATTGTAGAATTTCAGAGGAAGACTTTCTTCCAAAAAAGTATTATATTAAGTTAATCTGTTGTGAACATACGGAAAGGTTTAAATGTTCATAACAAACTCTGTATACTATGCTTATATTTTTAGTTATTGGTAATGGATATTCTTCAAACAGCTATGAAAATGGTATGAGTAACGTTGGCTAAAACTGTTACTTTATAACACGTCCTTGTCCTTCGTGGGAATGAAAAGTATAAGATGCAATTAAAAAGTTCAATATTACAACTATACGCATAAATTAAAAACATGTCTCATAAAAAATGGCAAGTTGTTTGTTGTGTAAAAAGCTGCATTAAACTACAAGGTTAAAGTGAACATCTCCTTTAGTATAATTAGCTTTCTGCATTCCAAAAATTCCAAAATTAGTCTTATAGAATTATAAAGTTTATAAATTATAAATTGCCATAATTCCAACGTAATACCATAACGAATATCTTAAATTTATAGAGAACGTAATCAACTACTTTCTCTGGTGTGCAGCATGGTTTATTTAATACACCTAAGGGCAACCAGGTCTTACATATTTGTATATTTCTTAACAAGGTAGCAGATGGTTTGGAGTCAAAATTAAGCTACACAAAATAAGTTAAACTTAAGAAAGCATCGTTTCCCAGGAAGTATGTCAGAAGATTTAATTTAACGTTAAATATAAGGTACAACAAGAAAGTTAAATATTTAGTTGACATTCAGTTCATGTCTAGAATCATAAATAGAAAATAATTTAGGCTCAAATTAAATTTAGTGTATTTCATAACAGCGAGCATAATATTTTGATGTGTGACAACACTAAATTTTTGGATAACATAAATTATTAAGTGGGTCACAGTTGATTTCAAATAGATAGGTTCTCTGCGGGTAATCATTAATCGTTTTCGATAAAATCTAAGGCAGTGTTGGGCAACACATGGTAGAAGCTGTATCAATAACAAATATTGACTTGGATTTGCTAATAATCAAATTAATCCAAATAATATTAATGTGAACACTATTTACATTGAACGACAGTGTCTTGTCCAAGTACTGAGTAATTAATGCAACAATCGAAAGTCTAGTAAAAAGTGAAGAAAGTGTAAATAAGTAATGTTATAGCTTTAATAAAATACTATAAAATAGCTTGTATTGGCGTGAAGGTGGTTTCATTGTTATTAGCCTTAATCTATAAACGCAAGGTTAACAAAAATATAAAAAAATTTGGCATTGTTATTTTTATACAATGTACACAAACTGATTAAAAATATTTTAAAATATATTTATTAAACTTTAGGATATGGTACTAAGTATATTTAATTTAGAAGGTTTTCTACGATATTTAAGACATGAATTATCAATACAGAATGCGATGTATAAACGGTGACTTCCAAAATACTATTTTTTGAGCAATATATTTTATAAAATCCGCTTCTAATTTCTGCACAGTGTAAATCATTTCTTCTAGGTTAACGGCATACTTAACAGCAAACAGATAATTTAAAAAAACTTTGAAAGAACCCCTAACCACCACGATATTTAGAACCCCTAAATACGTATTTCCGCAACTGGGCTGCCATTTTCAGTAGAAACTTGAAGTATACATAGTAGTAAGTAATTTGATTTGTCTGAGGAATACCTCTGGAGATAAGTCCTTCGCCAAGTAAACAATAGGAGTTCAATAAGATAATTAAGTTAATCTAGAAGGGAAAGTCCAAGCTTTGTAAATTGAATCTATAAAATTATTTAGTATTAATGAATATTTTAGCAGAAAAGTATTTTAGTAAAACACTTAAATTTTATTATAATACGAATAATTTAATTTGGCTCTGAATTTAATACATGTAATATAAATGTTTACACATAATACTTAAGTAGAACTAAAGTTCAACAATAATTTTTATTTAAGAATTTACATTTTCATTCATTATTTTTGTATTATGTTATTTTCAAAACAATATTGTAAACATTTGTAGTTGAACAAACAGCGTACTGGATCTTGGTTTCGCACTTAGTTAAGGTCTTCCTTTTAGAAATTTCCAATAGCGGGGAATTTATGAGCTCAATTTGCTCATTCATTGAAGGTGTATTTGTTAAACTGTGTTTGTAAATTTGAAATGCCTCCACTGTATCTAATTTACTTTTACCGTCGCAGAAGTATAAAATTATTATAAACTATTTGATTTTAAAGCATGGTTGTGTTCTAACAAGTGTTTAGTGTAGATAAATTTTTATGGGTGTTCGTATTTATATGAGCGTATACGTTTTTTGTATCTGGTATCAAACTTTCTAATTGTCCGGCCTATGTATACAGAATTACATTTCGAACAGTTTAATTTGTAAACACCTTATTTTAACAAATCGTTAGTCTTATTTTTTTGGGTTGAATAAAGTGTGAAAGTTGTTTCAAAATTACTTAAAATGTACTTTTTTAAATTATAATTTTAACAATTTTCTTTGATATATTATCCTGAAATATAGCATTGAAATATATTTAATATTTTCAGAGTGGTCTTTTCGATAAATATTTTGAATTGCTAATTTATAATCTTTCTTTTTGTTAGAATACAATCAAGCATTGACATTAAATAATGTAATAATATTTTTACCCTTTTGCGACGATGAAGGTAAATTGGATATACTTGAGCCTTTCAAATAAGCTAATTTTTTAAAAGGATGGAAGACCTTAGCCAAGTTCGAAACCAAGATCCACTATGTTGTTTTATTCACATATTGGACTATATCAAGCTTCTTCATTTTTTTTTAAATTAGGTTATATTTTAGGTATTTTAACTACTTGAGGATCTGAAAACAGACAATAGAAGAACAAATGTATGCCTATTCACTTCACATATATTATTTTGTTTTACAATGTCTGTGGACGTTTTCCCATTCCCATTCGCCATTCGCCATTAACGTTTCTTATTACGTTGGGCCATTCGCCGTTAACGTTTCTTATTACGTTGGACTTCGTATAGGCTTCTGTTTTCCATCTATGCCCTCTCACCACCTTCTTCTACGGCTTACTATTTTTCGAGGTGCTAGAGGTTTTTTTGGGAGTCTTTGATTATTCATACGTTGAACATATCCAAGCAATACTTATTTTGTCAGTATATCGTCAATAATTGTATGTGGAATTTTTATTATTTCTCTGATTCTGTCGTTTCGTATTGTTTCTATTCTTGATATTCTAGCCGATCTTGTCCAAAATTCGTTCCCTGCTGGTAATAAACCTTATTTCACTTATTTGCCACACTTATGTATGCCTATTTTGTTATATTTTCGTTCCATAGGACACAATTCATTATAGCGAAATGACTCTTGTTTGCTGAGGTATTTGTATATGTGTATTTGTATACGTGGCACTTTTTTATTTATTGCCCCGTTTGTAACAGACGATTTCTTTGTATTCCTGCAATACACGTATTCTTTGTCTTGTCTATGCGTCTAATCCCACTTCTAGACCCCATTTGCTATATTCTTCAATTAGTTGTTTTTTGTTATATATTCTAGGCCTTCCTAATCTTGTGCCACTGTTATTTGATTATCAGAAAAATGTACAAAATATAATGTTCCATTTCTGAGAATTATTTCTATATCGCTACATTTTTTTGTCCATTTTTTAAGTGCTCCTGCAGACATATTAAAGTGTTGGCGAAATACAACTTCCCTGCTGATAAGTCTATTGTTGTGTTAAATCTTTTGGTTATCTTTTTTCAATTTTTATTTTAAACTTTGACCTTCTGTACAGACTTTTTACTACTTGACTGAGGGTAAGAGTAATTCCTATTAATTATGTTTCCTAAAGCTTGGAGATGGGGACATGTGGTATGCATTCCTAAAATCGGCAGATAGTAGATAGATATATATCTCGGTTTACGGATATTTTTATCGATTACTTGTGTTAGGAATAATCAGTTATCTATTGTTGACCTTTCCGTTCTAAAAACAGCTTGTTCCTCCGCTTCCATAAATTTATAATTCCTGTACCAATTTATTCCTGAGTATGCGGCCATATAACCGACTAAAGTTTATATAAGGAAAATATCTGCCACCTGAACGAAGAAACACAATCATCAGTCTAGTCTATTAACGGTTAAATTATAGACAGTTGTAAGTTATATTAATTTACAGCAAAGCAATGTAAAATACATAATATGGAAATAGAATATTATTATATTGATAAACAACTGTAATTTTTTTGTATACTTTAGGTAAAGTATCTAAAAATACCAATTGTTTAATTGTTAAAAATAAACACCCTTATAGTTGTAAATTATATACTTATTATAGATATAACTTAAGATTATAAATCTTAAAAACATGTATGTATAGCGTAAAATATTGAAGCACTCTTCAAATTAATAGAGTTGAATCATGTTTGCTAATTCCGTGCAGATAACTTGCGCCCTAGACACAATTGTCAAGATCCTGAATTGCCAATAAAACATGCCTTCTTCATGAATATTGAAGACCTACTATGGCTTATTGTGCGCGATAAGAATATTAATACAATTAACGGTTATACACCTAAGATGTTTTCAGTATAAGTAGCTTGTCGTTATTGACTGAAGTTAAAACTGTAGATATATAAAATTACCATTGATATTAAAAAACATCAAGGTTCTTTTTATATAACTAATGTGTTGTTTGCAGAAATGTTATTAAATAATTCTATATTGTATAGTATTACTTGTTGTGGTTGCCTGTTAGAAATTGTTTACTATACTATTTTAATGTACACACACAAAGTTAATTATTGTATAACGATTTAGTAATACCGCCATGTCTTATAAATTATGATGGCGTAAAACCAGGACGACAAAGTAAGCACTATGCACAGTAATATTAGCTGATATTGCGGCATCCATTAGGAGTTAATGAATTTCTTTTGATGTAAATGTCATCGACGTGTAAAAACATATTAAAAAGCTATAAATTGTTGGTATACGTGCACCTTCCGGATTGGTATCTCGTGTAATTACGAAGCCGTTATATTTACTATATATGACAACTGAGAGCTGGTCTGGTAATGCCAGAAGTCAAATGTCGAAAGTAAAAGTCATTGCACAAGTGTTTTCCATGGGTGGAGCCCTTAGCGTCACGAATCATCACCTTCCGGTTGCGAACGTGATAATAGGACATTGGGATTGAAACAAAACTATCAGGCATTTATTTTTGTGTTTTGTTTTGTTTAAGTGGTTGGTATACAAAGAAGGAAAAACATTGTCTTTTTATTGCAGTTAAGAAGAAAGATGGTGGTTAAATTGAGAAAATATTGAAAAATTCAGAGTTTGAATAGTACCCATCGAAATATAATTCTAAATAATTAAAATTTGACTTGGTGGTTTTAACAGAATATGTCATCTTTCCTTGATGATAAAATTAGTATATATTATAAAAACTATATATAACAAATACATGTTAATGTATTTTTTAAAGTAGTACCTTGCTTTGATGTTTTGGTTATTAATGAATGGGGTGTTTCCAAAATTGGGTTTGCCTTATTGCAGAAGAATTGAACCTATCATTTATGCTAAATTTGGAACTCAACATAATATTCAAGAGAAAATTTGATTATCTGTATCCGTTTAGAAGTTATGGACATAAAACAAAAATTTTAAGTTTTTGGTTTTTAGTTCCTTTGCTTCATTTCCACATTGATTTTAAATACACTTTTCATTAAGCTAGTAAATTTTTGTAACAGAAATTTATCTTCTTTATAATTATTTTGAATAAATATATTAATACGACATATGGTTAAATTCATAAGGTAGAGGGATAATTTTTTTATTGATTTGTAATTAAGCCAGATCTAGGACGCGGTTTTCCAAGCATTTTTATGCGCTACAGACAAGATTGGCCCATTGTAGACCCTAACTATGAATTTTGCTCATCACAGTGGCACGGAACCTACGGATTTAGGTTGAGGATTGTATTGTCTCGTATTTGAAAGAGCGAGATCTAGGACGAGGTTTTCCAAGCATCTCTATACACGTAGGCCACATTTGGCCCATTGTAAACCCTAACCCTAACTAAGAATTTCGCGTATCTGGGTTAGTTCCAACCCCAGTAGTGATTTTTAATGTATCACACATCGCAGTGGCACGAGCTACGGCTTTACTTCTTATCCGATAGAAGGCGCATTTTCAGATTTTTCCCTGCTAGAAAAATCTCACTGACTGCGGCCAGGTTCGACCCCGCGTCCCGTGGATCTACGTAGAGCAATAATCAAATGTATAAAAATTAAATATGGCGTGCATAAAAACCAAGATTCAAGAAAAGCGAAATGTTTGTCACCAAAGTTGACTATGACATTGAAAAGTGTATTAAAATCGCCTTACAATGTTGAAACGGCAAAATAATTCTAAAAACAAAATAACTAGACTAAAGGGATAAAATTCCAAAATTTAGCTTTCGTGCTGCAACTACAAATAAATGCAGTTGATAAAATTTTTTCTTCGATATTTTACGCAGCTTGAAATTTGAAAAATCGAGAAATCCATATTTTGAATCTATATTTTATCTACTACTGTATAGCAGGTCTTTCTGTAGAGTAAGTTTTTAGAAACTTTCTATATATCCATGATCGTGTTTTACCTATTAGTCTAAGTATATTAGCTTTGTCATTTATATTCTGTAAATTGAGGTTATAATTTATGACAGTACGAAAATTCCCAAAGAGTAATATCAAAATACTCTTCTCCTTGCGTAGTACTCATACAGGGAAGATGTCCAATAGTGGTAAGTCTCTTACTGGAGTTGATATTTAGCCGTGGTAGTGGAAATACGCAGTATTTAGTATATAAATACAAACACCGGCGCCGGTAGCTCGGATAGGTTGGCCGTATGCCTTTCACGCAGCTGTCCTGGGTTCGAATCCGGACGCCGAGGTCGGTGGTTTTTTTCTGAGCGATAAAAAACGCTAAAACGGCCCTTGTTCTCGGATAGCAAGTAAAATCGTAGTCCCCGTGTCCAAGTGTTGTTGGGCACGTCAAAAGAACCCCCAAACAGGCTAAATTTCCAGGTGTGGTAGGATCGCTCCCTGGCGTCGGTGGTTAGCCATAGTAGCAGAAATAGGCCGACGTTAAATAAAACAAACAAACAAACAAATACAAACACACCATCTAATCATTTTATCAACAATACAGTTATCCAGTTTCTACGGTAACATTTTCTTAGCATACACACAGTATCTGCAACCCAATAAAAATGAATTACGGCCGTTCGGGACGCAAAATAATAATATACATATGTATGTACATACACTGCTCAACAAAATTAGGGGAACATTTTTTTGAGCGCCTATAAGTTCTCCAGCAAATGATGGAAGCAGGATTTTTTCTTGTTATATTATTCTCTAGACCTTTATTGACAAAGTGCAAAAAGAATTACGGTGATTCGTTTGCTCGTTTTCATCGTAGACGCTAAAACGTAAAGAAAGTCTCAAAACAAAGTGTGTTTTGACCACAAAGCAAACATCTGAAACTCATCAAATTAGTCATTGGACACAGTAAAATCGTCTGTTTTGACTTTTTCAATGCTTCTGAGTCGAAAATGCGTTATTTAAGTGAAATTGAAGTCGCGAGGACTGTTGCTTTTCTTGAAGATGATCGATCTATGCGATATGTAGCAAACCAGCTCCAATCGACTCCATCTGTTATCTGCAGAGCTTAGCATAGGTACCAAGAAACGGGTAGGTATTCCAGGAGAATTGGACAAGGCCGTGAAAGAAAAACCCCTCGGGACGACCGGTATATTGTTAATTCTTGTCTTCGCCGACGAACTACTAGTGCTCGTGAGCTACAAAATCTATTTCGAGAAGCCAGCGGTGTGACAATTTCCGATCAGACGGTTAGAAGACGATTCAAACAAGGCAATATGACTTGTCGCAGGCCTGTGCCAGTTCCCCGCTTGAGCAGGATTCACAAAGTTAACTTTGCCCGCGAACATGTGCAATGGCAACTTCGAAACTGGAGGTCTGTGCTTTTTACAGACGAGTCGCGGTTTTGTCTAACTGTTTGTGATGGTCGTATACGAGTGTACAGACGTCCTGGATAGCGATACACTGCCGCCTGTATACAGGAAGTGGACCGATTCAGAGCTGGATCGGTCATGGTGTGGGGTGGCATGAGTATAGACGGTCGCACAGAGTTGATTGTCGTTCCCCAACGTCTTAACGCACAAATTTAGACGATTCTTCAAGAGCATATTGTACCATTTGCGAACAATTTCGGCGATGGCTTCATCCTACAACATGATAATTGTAGAGTTTATATCGCCAATTTAACAACAAATTTTCTCCAGGAACAAGAAATCCAAGTGATGGGGTGGCCAGCCATGAGTTCAGACTTAAATGCCATCGAACACGTTTGGGATTTACTCGACAGGCGCATTAGGAAGCGTCTTGCTGCACCTCGAACTCTTGAGGGGTTGGCTGAGGCCGTTGTGGAAGAATGGCGAAATCTACCACAAGACATGTTAAGAGGTCTCATTCGCAGCATGCCTCGACGTTGCTAGGCTGTTATTGAAGCTAATGAAGGGCACACGCTCTACTAAAGCTTGGTATTCGGGCGTTAACAGAATTTCCATTACATTTTAAGTGATAAAACACATTTCGATTTTGGTAGTCTTCTCAACGGTTTGGTGTTACTCAAGAAAACCGTTTAATTAGAGCATATTTGTTGTTTGTATTTTGTTAAGTAATGTTGAAAGAATAATATACTAAAGTTGATACTTGCGTCAGCCTTTAATTTGAAAAATTATGCACGCCTAAAGAAGTGTTCCCCTAATTTTGTTGAGCAGTGTATAATATATTATTTCTACAAACGTCAGTAAAAGTTTAATTTTTAACACATACTGTCAGTGTCTAAAATGTGATTTTATGGCACCAGTGTTAAAAGTAATTTACTTTTAGCACTAGTGCTAAAAGTAAATGACGTGATTTACTATTAACATTGGCACAATATCACAAAAAAAATTAAAAAATTTTAAATCAAAGGCATATTTATTTACTTAATTAAATGGACAGGACAGAGAAACTACAGTTAGAATAAGTAATCTGAAGTGGATAGTGTTTTAGTTGCAAACAAAAAATTTTCTTCGTGCTGTCACGAGATTTGAAGTTACTTGTCAACAAACGATTGAATTTTCATTACCTTAGCAACAATAAACTTCATGAATAATTGGATATCAAATAGTATAAGGCCGTTTCTTAACGCACGAGTCCAAGTTTGAAAAACGAGACGCGAAGCGTCGAGTTTTTCAACGGACGAGTGCGACCAGTGGTCTTACGAAACGTGTTCTTTATACTATTTTTTCTATTGAGGAAGTTTAAGAGTATTTTAAATAAATTTATGTAAAAAATTTTACGTCAAATCGATTACTAGGGAGTTTTTATAAACACTTATGGCAGCACTGACAGGTGGCTGAAACTGACATTTCAAACATTCAAATTCAAATCGAACTACCAACATCGTAAAAAAACAAACTAAAAACAGTACGGTTATAGGCCTCCTTAACGTACTGTTTTTAAGCTAAAACAGTGCGCTTAGAATGGCTTTATAAAACCGAAATAGAAAAATGATATTTTAAAAATTTAATAACGTAAGAAATGCGTTGATTTGTACTTTTAATGGTGTTTGTAGAAAAAAATTGTGTATGATATATGTGCTAAAAGTGATTTTATTTTGTTCGAAGGGATGGGACACTCCGCCTTCGGCGTCGTTTCCCAAACTTCCCTTCTCACAAAATAAAATGTCACTTTTAGCACTTATATCATAAATAACTATTTTTGTTTAAGCTATAGCTAAAGTTATAGTACACGTACAAGTTGTTTAAAACTGTTGGACAAAGCCAATGCCAAGATTGGAAATTGAATCACTTGAATATTTTTTCAAACCGGTTTATGTAATTTTCGTATATGTTAAATGCTTATATTAATTTTTTGTGGACCCGAAAAAACTGTAAAACCTACAATTAACTTTTGGTTTTTGTTAGGTCTTTGTCTATTGGAGATTTGCGTGTTTAATGTTATATAATATGAAAATTAGACGAATGGTGGTTATGCAATTATGTTTTTAATTTTTTTTGTATTAATGTTTAATTGTTGTGTATCACAATTCCTAACAAAACGTTTCTGCCTCTAAAACATACTGAAATGTGAACTTGGCTTATTATTTTATTTGTTGTAATTTTTATTTCATTAACTTTCTACTGTAGAAAGTAACTTACTTGAATGATATTAACAGTAGGTAATTTAAAAGCAAATAATAAATGCAGCAAAAGTCTGTGTATTGTACAAGGTAATGTTCGATTAGTACATATTATAAATAAGAGGAATTTGGTTGAGAGAAGAATTTTATTTTTTCATGAGTTTATTCTGAAAAGTTAGACAAAAATAATTTTAAACTTGTAAGGTACGTAACATATAAATTTTGAATTGTTTTTGAAATCATACTGGTTATGGATATTGAAAAGAGGAGAAACTCATCTATGAGGTATTTTAAGAAACATTGCAGGTGTGTTCAATTCCAAAGAGCTTCTACTTCTTTTTAATATAACTTTTACAGTTTTTCACGTGGAATTCATAAATTATTGTGAAAGTCTTATTACGAGATATTAATTGTTCTTATCAAGCAGTTATTTTAATTTGCTACGAGGTAGATCAAGTTATATCCGTAGGGTATGAATGTGCAACCAGTTACTTGTTTTATGTAAAAACTATCTAATAAGGTATACGCTATAAGATTGTAATATTCTTTCGTTTTTAATTTGATATTCACGTTTACTTTAATATTGCGACTTTTCTGCTTTCAGGCGTGGTGAGTGCCCAAAAGGGTGCCCAAGAGGATCCCTGCAAAACCAAAGCCCGAGTAGTACCCGACGAAACTTACTGCGACAGATATTGGGAATGCGTCAATTCGCAACCAGAATTATATGATTGTCCTAATGGTTTAGTCTTTGCTGGTAAAAATAGAGGAGTTACGGAGGGATGCGATTATCCTTGGAGAGCGAATTATTGTGACGGCAAACAACAAGCTAGTAAGTTATGTTTTTATTTTATTTTTAATGAACTGCAGTGTTATTTTTCAATTTAACTAATTTTGGATACTGCAATGTTGAACTATTATAGATCCACCAATCGGTGCTGAACACTGTGACTGGTTATACGGAATCTTTGGACATGAAACTTCATGTACAAGATACTGGACATGCTGGAATGGAACTGCAACGGAACAACTTTGCATTGGGGGACTTCTCTACAATGAAAGAACACACTCTTGTGACTGGCCTGAAAATGTAGACGGTTGTCAAAAACATCGTAAGTTACAACGAAATTTTATTATTTTGATAAATCTGCTTTTCTTGCGTAGCTGATCATCATTAGTAGCATTTACCAGTTCAATGGTAGGTTAGTTATAAAATTCAAAGCCAATTTTAAATGGTGAAAGTATCATACAGTAGTAATAATTCGTAGCAAATAATTTAAGGCGAATGATGCGACTATAATTGTGAGCACCAATTTTTGAGGTCAGTGTGTGTATGTGTATCACTACTTTTGACATTTTCAGTAGTCACTACAACAAGGAACAAGTTGTATAATTAATAAGTTGATATACATTTATTTACCAGCTCCAAATTTCTATTACATCCACTGTTATACAATATAGTATTTGGGATGTCAACATGTTATTGCAAAAATATTGCACCATTTTGATTCCATAATCGAAATCTTAGTTAACCGATTACATGATGGTGTACACCCAATTTTTTAATGTATCAAATATTTCTTTCCAATCCTCAGTTTATCATTTTCAGACTTTTTAACTAGTTGATACCTTTGATTTTCTACTTTAATTGCACTGTTATATTTTAAGAACCCCTTAACATAAATATATTTTTCTAGCTCTTTGCAACGATGATGCCAACGGAAATGTACCTTTGGGCAAATCCTGCAACAGATATTGGCAATGTCAAGGCGGATATCCTCGTCTCCAAAGATGTCCTGCAATGTTGGTCTTCGATCGTAGATCCCTTCGATGTGTAGTACCTCCTACTGAAGACTGTGATGTACCCACCACACCAGCTCCACAATTTGAAGACGAAGAACAGCAACAAAATCTTCCCGAAAACATTCCAAACTTACCACCCGGTGCTATTCCAATCCCTAATAAGAACAGAGCAAGGAACTGATCTCTTGTTTCTTTTCAACTGATCTAATTTTAAGTAGTAGATAGTAATGGTTAAAATATAGTATATACAGACAGTTAATTTATTACTTTGTATTTACTTCATGAAGCTATAATTGCACTGCATATATTATCGATGCGACTGTTTCCGTTTGTTATCATGACAGTGCCAGTATTATATACCTTTTTGTTTCTTTGAAGTAACTGTTACAGTTTTAAAGCTATATGTACTATACCTCTTGTAAATTCAATAATACCAAAATATTACTATGCGCCGATGTTTGTAAAAATAAATTATCTTATAGTTATAAATAAACATCAATTTTAAAAATTAAAATAAGTTTCTTGAATTAGTTCATTGATAAGCAATAGGTTCTTCAACACACAAAATAACTATTTGTTTAGTTACCGTGGGTAATGTTGGCGTGTCTTGGATGTGACATTAACAGATTTGTTTTAATGGAGGGTGGAGTCAAGTTTCACCCTTTTCTTAATAGAATGTTGTGTCAATGTTCTATCAGTAGATTCCTAGAGAGTTTTTAAATGTCAGAAGGTGTTTCCATCTTACAGCATACCAAATCTGTCAATATTCCATCCAAGGTACGCTAGATAATGCAAAAAAGTTACTAAAGGAAATTGAGAAGATTAAAGACACTGTTTTTAACAATGATGGAATTTTCACTGCTAATGTAGTTCATATAGGAAACATCTGCAGTAATTTGGAATTAATCGGAAAAAAGGTAGAAAGCCTATATATTGGAACTAAATACACACGAAACGAAAGCTTTATTAAATTTACAACTACAAGTAAACAACTTTTAACACCTATCGGGTTTAATATTTTCAACAATATCTTCCTATTGCTTAGTATTATCGTTAAAATGTAAAGTCCATCTAAACTGTTGAAATTCTCTGCAAAGTTCAGGATCATCTTGAAATTCGTCCGGAGTGGGATCGTCGGTAATTTGTCTTAAAACTGGAAATTCCTCTTTGATCTGTTTCCTATTTCTGCTACCAGGAGGTCTGCCTAATCGTCCTCGTTTTCTATTGTTGCGCTGGGTGTAAGCTGGTCGATTAGCAGCAGCACTTGCGTGCATCCATAACCCATTGCTTGCATTTCTGTTTTCACTCAATAAAAGACTGGAAACAGCTGTAGATGTTTCTTCATTTCCTTCCGAATTGTTCCTAGTCAGGTCTAATGGCGGCATAGACAAAATTCCTTGCAACCCACCAAGCTGCGGATTGACCATTAAATTTGTTTGTGGAAAACCAAACCGCCCCAAAACCTTGAATGGAAAGAACTTAAAAATTGAATTTGTTTAAATGTTAAATTTGAGTTCAAAATTAAATTTGTATGAGCCTTATGGAAAATTAACCTGAGAAATGTAAAATTCTTTTTCTTGTTCTCCAAGAGTTTCCCACGATGTAGCAACTGCAGCTTTCAATTGAGCTTTGGGGGCGTTGGGATATATCCAATGGAAAAGAGTTCTGGTTCGTTTAGAGAATAAAGATTTCGCTGCTTTAAGAACTTCTGCTTGTCTGTTTTCCGCAGCTTGATATAAATCAGGACTATGCAGAACTTTTGATATATCGTTTGGTTCTAAAGTTGGAAGCTAGTAACAGAATAAAACGCAAATTAAAAAAATGTAAATGAGGAAATTAAGACCATGAATGGCGTACGCCTTGTATCATTGGAGAACTCTTCAATACATATTTCCGTTTACGGCCTCGCCTTTTTCCATTGCTTGTCTCCATAAAATTATTTTGTATGTGTTGAATCTTGGAAGGACTAAATTGTATGTTACTGTTTTCAAAGTTTAGTTTTGCATTGGAGTGCAATGGTAATATCTAAAATAAATAATTGTAATTTCATTTTAAAATATCTTCCCTTTTAGTTTTACATTAAAGCGATTTTGTTGTGTAAGCATAAACATTTCTAAACATCATTTTTCATGTTCAAAAGCTTGTACTTTTCTTTATACTTACATGCTGATTTATTGAAATAGGATCCTCAACATCACGCTTTACTGTACATGTTAAGTCAATAGGTTCTTCTGCTGAATGATCATAAAAAATATGACTTTTTCTATAGCCCAAACCTGTTTTAATGCGAAAGTGGCTGTTGTTAACTTTTTCATCTTTTTTCAACTTTTGATAGTGCTGAAACGATCTTAACGAATGCACTGATGGCATACAAATGTACACTGCATTTGTAGATTCGTTATTATTTCCTTGAGAAGTACTGGGGTTGCTCTATAATAATAAATAATGTAAATCTTAGGCTCCATATTTACTGATATTAAAAAATTCAGCGATTCGTTTATCGGATAAAAGCGTAGGTTACATATGGAACCCAGAAAAGATTATTACGCATAAAAATAAAAAAAATCTAAACTACATACCTGGATTTTAGCTGTTTGATTGTTATTATTCCTATTTTGATCGGTTTCCATTGATAGGTAATGGCAATAGTTTAAATAAGAGGCATTAAATGAAAAACAGATACGTTTCTAACGAACATATGCGCACATGTAAATAATTTGTCTCTTGTTTTAAAACATACAAATAAATAGCCTTCCAGATCTTATAACTTGTTTTTCTATAAGTGACATATTCTAAGGTTACTAGTATTTTAGTTCATGCTACGAACTATAGGAGTTATGTACAAACTGATTTTTTAAAAAGTCATTTGCAGCAAGCCTAGAAAAAAAGCTATTCCGTCTGCAGTCAGCTGTAATGAGCTTTGAATGACATTTACCTGTATGTCAAACTGTGTGACAGTTCAGGTAGTTAAAAATTTTGGCCCAACAAAATGTGAAAATGAACAAGTATTTAGTTACAACTGATTTGTAATTTATTAAGGTAAGTAAATTACAGGTTTTTCGTCAAGATTTCTTTCTTTCTGTTACAATTTTCATATTGTCAGATTCTAAAGCTTAATATAGACGGGACAATCCCTAGGCTACTGCAATTGACTTTTTAAAAAATCACTTTGTATTTTCAGCATATATAGGGCGATTGTAAAAGTTTGTGTATTTTGTGTATTTTGGGGTTGTTTTGGTGAAATAGACAAGTAGTTTAATAGTCCGCGTTAGTTCACACACAGTTGTAAAGTGGGTTGCCTATCCTTTCAGGTGATAGTTATTAATTACTTACTAAAAATGTAAATCTTTGTAATCATTATTATCAAAATGTTGTAAAGTTAATAACATTAAGTTACTTTATTTCCACAAAAGTCACAGGCTACAATTTGTTAAGTCTTATTTTGCAAAGTACCTACTTGTATTTGTATAATATAGGTACTGAAAGTTTGATTAGGTACGTTACATATTACAGTTTTATTTTAAAAGGAAAAGAGGTATATAAAAAATAAGATACTTGTATTATTATTAATATCAACACTACTTGACTTTATGTTATGGAATGGTATATCCTGGCAATTGTGGTCCAACATAATGTAAAGTGCGTTCATAAATTTCGTTTACTCTGAAAATGAATACATTGTATATAACTATATGGTTGCATAATAAAGCACTTACTTTCCATTTGTTGCAGTATTCAGCATAGTTTTAACATATCTAGGACACGAATCGGGTAGAAAGAAACGATTGTGGAATAAAAATCCGCTGCTTATAGCGAAAATAATTTCTCTCGCAGGGAATTTCGATTGCAGATCATTTAAGTAAGTTATTCTTTCAATCGTTAACTGAAAATGAAATACGTAAAGAATTTCCATATATTGGATGTCAATTTATTGAAGACTTGATTTATTTCGTATTTATTATTGAAAAAATTGATAAATGCTACCAAATATATATATTTATACCTGAGAGGTAAACAGTCGTAACTCCATTGTACTCACTTTTACAAGAGAGAGGAAAGAACAAAAGTTATCTAGTTTTTGGATGCTGAGGTTGATATCAATAAACTCATATTATTATACCAAGCCGTTTTTAGGAAAAATACTTATGTAGAATAGGATAGAGGCATTTACAGACGCCTAAAAACACATTAAAACATGCTTCCAAACCCCTTTCCACCACGATATTTAGAACACCTAAATATGTATTTTGGCAGCTAAGCTGCCATCTTTAGTAGGAACCTGAACTAATTCAAGTAACTTGACTGAGGAATACATATGGACAAAAGTCCTTTATCAAGTCAACAATTGAAATCCAATGGTAATAATCTAACGAAAAAAGGCTTAAATACTAAATCCCCGTTAGGGATGATTTCGCTTAACCTATTAAGGAATTATTTTCAACAAATCCAATAAACTTTGAGTTAGTAATGGGCCCATTATATGAATTTAAAAGATCCGCCCTATACTTGAAAATATGAAAGCTTTCATGGAAATTTAATTCTTTCATATTTTCAAATATAGGGAGGATCTTTTAAATTCAGATAATGGGCCAATTCTTAATTCAGATTTATTTCATTTGTTCAAAATAATTCCTTCTAACAATTTTAGATTTTCTAGTTTTCTATCATGTTGTGTCTTGTAAATATGTTGGGCAACACTTGATTTATGAAACCTATGATTACTGAAATGAGCTACATGTTCTTTAAATCTAATCTCAATACTACGTTTAATTTGCCCAATATATTTTCCATGGCAGTGAGAATAGTCTCTTTTATATATTCCTGACTTTTCCAAAGTTTTCACTTCTCTTTAGGGTTTACTAACAAGTTCAGAATGCCGTCATTTAAACAAAAAATACAATTTTGGAATTGATTTTGCCCGGTTACCTCTCAGGTACATATATGCAATATAAGTGATTTGCCCAGCTAAATAAATTATTTATTGATTTTGAATGACCCCAGCCTACTAATTATATAAAGTTTAAAACTTGGATTTAGATGTTGGTGATATAACTCTTCTGAATTCCATATGAAATTTAAAATACATAATACTGTTTTCTTTAAATTTAGTTTAAGTTATCTTTATCCAGTTTGTTATATATTTATAAAGTAAGCTATACCTGCATTGCGGTTGTGAATGCGATTGCTGCAATAGAAAGAGTAGGTTTAAATAGATATGAAATTCCTGCTAGAAATCCTGCTAATAATGCATGAAGAGGCTTATCTTCTTTATCTCTTCTACGAAGTAGACAGCTGACAATCTGAAATAATTTACTTAAAATTCAAAACGAATGCTATGTTTTGGCAGATTTGTTGTTAATAGCAAATATGGTTTTTAATTGCATATGGAAAGATTAATCGTATGGAGAGGTTAGATCATGCTTGCAAAAAAATATTAAAAATGAATGTTGTGTTTTAGGTCATGAATAGTACTTATTATGGATTATTTGTATCAGTGGCGGCTCGTGAGTTAAGAAAGAGGGCGGGCACAAGAAAAAACTTACCTATTTTTTGTACATAAAATCCATTCTCCTATTTTTCATGCTGGAAAAGACTATGACTTTGTTGTCAAAATCCGGGATAGACTGGACGAACTTCTTTTCTATTGATAGGACCGCCAATGCGTTCAGTCGATCTTCTGACATTGTGCTTCTCAGAAAAGTTTTAATGCGTTTGAGGGTGGAAAAACATCGTTCACATTCTGCTGTCGACATGGGCGTTGTACAAATAATATCCAACAGTTTGTATGTTTCCGTCAAAACCTTTTTTAGGTTGTTGTCTGCT